>CAUYRT010070183.1:0-43837 GCA_963574885.1 Lepilemur ruficaudatus | reverse complement strand
TATATGTTCACAATGGAATATTACTCAATTTTAAGAAATGACAGTGAGTTAGCACCTCTTGTATTATCCTGGATTAAGCTAAGCATTTTTATTTTTTTAGACAAATTTATTAAAGTGTAATTTACCTTCCATGTCATTACTCCATTTTAAGTGAACAATTAAATGCTTATTAGTAAATTTACCAAGTTGTACAGTTATTCACATAAATCAGTTTTAGAAGATTTCCTTCCCCTGTGTAGGCCTAGACTAATGTGGATACTTATGTCTAAGAGTTTAACAAAGAACTTCAAAAGGTAAATAAATAAATAATTATAAAAATAGAAAAAAGCTTTTTTAAAATAATATAAAAATATTTTTGTATAGCTGTATAACATTTATGTTTTATGCTAAGCATTTTTACCAAAAAGTCAAAAGTTAAAAAAATTAAAAAGTTTATAAAGTAAAAAAGCTATAGTAAACTAAGGTTAATTTATTATTGAAGAAAGAGAAATATTTTTTGTGAATTTACTATAGCCCACATGCACAGTATTTATAAAGTCTACAGTAGTGGACGGTCATGTCCTAGGCCTTTACCTTTACTCACCACTTGCTCCCTGAGTCACTCAGAGCAACTTCCAGTCCTCAAAGCTCCTTTCTTGATAAGTACCCTATACAGGTATACTATTTTTTATCTTTTATACTATATTTTTACTATACTATGTTTAGATATGTTTAGATATACAAATACTTAGCATTGTGTTATAATTGCCTACAGTACTCACTACAGAAACATGCTGTATCAGTTTGTAGCCTAGGAGCAACAGGTTTAAGCAACCATATAAGCAAGGTGTATAGCAGGCTGTATCATCATCAATCTAGGGTTGTGTGAGTATGCTCTATGATGTTCACACAGTGGTGAAATCGCTTAACCACATATTTCTCAGAATGTATCCCTGTTGTTAAGTGATGCATGGCTTTATACACACACACACACATACACACACACACACATATTTCTGAGCCTCAGTGTCCAGATCTCAGCATTCTAATGTAAAGCACCTGACCATCATAGATACTCAATAAAAGTTTCCTACATTTTTTAAAATATTAAATCTGTGGCACTTCTCTCATAAGCCTACTAATAATTACAGATCCTTGTTTTCAGGTATCAGCCTCAATAATCCTGACCTGGAAACTTTGTTTCATTTACTGAATTAACATTCAAACTTCCAAAGCTTTAGTGACAATAATAGTCAGTGAACAGTGACCATTTTAGTTTCATTTTTAAGTCTCTTAATACTAAACTACCTTATCTTTTTCTGCTACTATACTTTATTTTTAAAAGAATGTTTCAAAGTGCAAGTTTCATACAATTTTAATTGTTCACAAATGATTTTGTAAACAAGTGAACAAGTCAATCTAATCTAAAACACTTCGAAGTTTTTAGATCCCTTGAAAACCATGGGTGACTCAGATCCAAAGGTTAGAGGGCCATTCATTCGTAGGGAGCTGATTGTTTATGGTTACCATCCATATGTCTCCATGCATTTTAATATAGCTTAAGGGTAGTGGGGACTTTTCATTCTATTATAAAACGTTTCCAGGAGAGCTGTACTTGATTATCTAAGTATCTTAGGTTTAGTATTCAGTCAATTAGCCACCAAAATGGTGTAAAGAAATAGAAGAAAGGAGAAATGAAGGAGAAATAGAAGAAAGAAAATTAATTTCCACTGTGTCCCTATTTTACATCTGGTAATAACTGTGCGTCAAATAACCTTTGTATTTATAGATAAGGAGATTAAAGCTCCTAATATCTCAGAATGGCAGTCTGTTATCTCATCAAATTTCACATGGCAGGAGACCAGGAACAATCAGATGTCAAACCTGGGTGATTATGAGCTAGGTTTTTTAGGTAAAACAGAGAGCTCTTTTTTTGTAGGACATTGCAATAATCTACAATAAACTTTAACACCTGCAATCTTTCCATTTGCCACACAGTATAACTCTCTCATTAACCCTGATTTCTAGTTTCCAAAATAGAGCAAAGACTAAAACCAGCAGGAAACAATGACATTAAAACTCTTGCATTTAGAATGGATTGATCACCATCCCCACCCTGTCCCTGTGTCTCTCCTCTCACTTTTAGCCTAATGATTTAAAATGGAAAAGGCACAGTCCTCACCTTCAGCCTTTTGAACCATATGCTAAAGAGTACAGTATATTTAGATTTAGACAAGATATATTCTTGTCTGAAAATTTCTATTATGTTGTTTCATGGAGTAAATAAGCCTATTAGTTTCTCAAAAAGAGTAAGGTAAGCCATATCAGTCATAATAAAAACTATGGCAGCTTTTCTTTCCTTAATTTATTTTGTAAACATTGTTGATTATGATTGTTTATGGGCATGTGACATCACCTTGCCAAACCATACTGCAACAGAGAGAATTAGAAAGTCCTTCAAGTATTCTTGTCCTTTTGCTTTGTTAGGTGGAGAATAAATCTTTCAACAATAGTCTTTCAAAGCAGCAAAGTAAAAAATATCCTTTGCCTACTGTACTCTGGGGCAATGGTAGAGACTTTCTATTAAACCTGATTAAACTGTGCACCAACATGCTACTCACATTCAGGAAATGGCTATATGTTCTCTTTAATTTGTTTGATTTTTCATTTCATTATATAAATAGTTTGGGGAAAATTATTTTGTAAATAGCCTTTTAAGAATTGGGTGGAATTCATTTTAGTTTTTAGTTTTCAAATGTCAGAATAATTTGCAAATTTTATGTATAAAACCACGCCATGGTGTTTTTTTTCCCACTCCTGTTTTTCTATCTATTTGGAAAAGTAAGATATTTTCCTACTTTATTTTCAGTATTTAAGTCAGTAGCACTCTAAAAAAAATATAAAAACAGGAAACAGTACTGAGAAAGGGTATATATTTCCAAAGGCAACATAAGGTACCCTGTGGAGAGAAACATTTATATTTTTGCACAAAATATTCTTTATTTAACTGAACGAAAAAGACATAGAAACAGTTTGACATTGGATTTACAATGTATTATATTGAAATATGACATTCACTTTATTTTTTTATGCTTATCCTGTATAAGATTATGTACATGAAATTATGAAAATATATATAGAATATTTGGGGAGTTCTGAAAGATATACGGGACACAAAAGCACACAGTAAACTAATAACCATTAATGTTTTGTTATATATTTTTTATTGTTTATTTGTATGCTCATGTATTCATTAGTAATGTGGAAAACTGGGTTTATATTATGCATATTAAGTTTCTAACTGCATGATCTCAAATTACTTTTTAAAATCACCATTTTAATGTCTGCATAAGATGTCATACATTATGTCATAATGTACTTTTATTCTCTTTATTTTTGGCTATGCATATTCTTATAACATTTCATAATTATAACTCACATGAAGGAAACATATTTACATAAATCCTTATCCATTATTCTACCTTTCTTTAGAATAGATTCCTCTAGTATAATACTGTATATATGATATATAGTACTTATTCTATACATTGATAGTTTAAAGCTTAATAAATATAGCCAGATTATTTTCCCAAATGTAAAAGTTAGTCTCTAGCTGTGTCTCACTCCAGGAAAAAAATAATAATAATAAAAAAATAAAAGTCTCCAAGCATTTTAATACCTATGTAAAATATATTATTTCTTATAAAATTTTAATATGCAGAAAATGCTATCATATTTTTTACTTTAACTTCACATTTATTTAAATACAACACAGTGTGAAAAATTTATTCGTATTACCTACTTAAAAATTTTAAAGATTATGAGAATTTTTTTCATTTGTCACACAGTATAACTTTCTCATTAACCCTGATTTCTAGTTTCCAAAATAGAGCAAAGACTAAAACCAGCAGGAAAAAAAGACATTTAAACAAAGAAAAAAAAGAATTGTGAGAACTTTTAGGTATTCTTAAATTTTGCCTATTTTCTTTGAAGGTTTTGGAGAATTTGTTTTGCTTTATTTTATTTTAACTCAGGTGAGCCAATGGATATTAATTTACCTTTTGCCACAGGCCTCACAAATAAATATGCGCATGTGTGCGTGTCTGTGTGTGTGTTCTTTTGCGATTTTTTTCTCATTTTATACTTAGAAAACGCAACCCACTACTTGTGATATTTTTGCTGTTTTCATTACTTTATAAATAATTTTTAATTTTTTACTTAACATAATGCTAATTACTTTTATTGACTCTGCTTTTTATTTTTAAATACAAATTTCAAATATTTGGCCTTCTCATTTAAATTTCTGGCTTTTTGTCCTTTGGTCAGAAAATTTATATTATAATGTTTTGTTTTGTGTCATATTATTTTGACCTTAATTTTAAAAATAAATTTGAAAACAAGCTATAGTAATTCAATATATATATACACACACAAAAAGCCATAGTGTTTATGCATTTAATTGTTCAATCACTAATGATGATACTCAAATCATCAATATTGATATTGACTGTTCAATATTATTTTTTGGCAGTACTTTAGTACCTTTCTCCTTTTTATTTTGTTGTATGCTACACATATTTTAACTTTTTTTGCTACATTTTGATTTTTAACATTTCCATGTCATTTTTATTTGTGTTCTTTGTAAATACCATATGATTTGAAAATCTTTAATTATTTTAAAAATTATTTTAAATTGGAAAGCACACCTTTGCAATTGTTCCTATAAGTGATAAGTTTAATTTTACCTTGGATATATTGTTTTATTATTTTTTTCCTAATGAATCCTTGTGTTTCCTGTCTCATGCGCATAATAATATACTTCTTTGCTTTATTATGAAAGTATACAACTTGTATTTAGTCCTGCAAATATTATGTATACAGTTACCATATTATATTTTATTATAAAAAGTCCTTAATATATCTCAAAAATTAACATTATAAGTACTTTTACATTAAATTAAGTTTCTCACGCTTTTATTTGCTCTCTAGAATACATATTTGGGAATTTTACATTCATAATTTTAAAATTAAAATATTAATTTTATATTTTTCTTTCCCATATAAATTATTTGAATGTTTGCATTTTATTTTTTATAGTCATATTTAGAAAAAGAAATCATCTTGCAATTATCATTTTGTTTATCTAGTTTCATTTCTTATTTTGGTGAATGTGGTCAACATGTTCCCTTTTCATGAGTGCAATCTTTTGGTTTAACACAATGTTGTCTAGGTGATAGACTGAAATATTTTTTTCAGGAAGGGTACATGAGCATTAGTCTTCCTATGCATTTGAATATCTGAAAAACTTTATGCCATTTCTACATAAAATAAAAATTACATGGCTAAATGTAAACCTCTTGAGTCACAGTTTTGTTTGATTTGGGGATTTTAACATCACAAAAATAAAAGTCAAATAGCTGAGCATCAGCTTATATTTATATTCATTATTTTTCCCTGGGCAGGATACACATAGGATTTTTTTAATACAAAATAATTGTCTGGGAGGTGAATCTCTTTGACCTTCTCTCCTTACTGGTAGCTTTCTGTTTTCCATTTGAAACTCCAAGGACAATCAATTTGCATAGCTCTTTTCCATGTTTCTAATTTCAACAGTCATTTTTCTAAAGTATTATTTTGTACTGAGAAAGAAATCCTTATTTATCTCTGTGCATGGTCATCTAACTGTTAGTGGGAAAAACTTTATTTCTAGCCTACTTACAACAGCCTTCCCTTTGCAGAAACCATGCAAGAACTAGTACAACCTGCAGAGTGTAACACATCCCAGGATTTTGTTGAATCTGTCCCTTCTGTTCACACTTCTGCAAGCTAGATGCAATGCTCTAATGCCTTTCATTGTCACCCCTGGTCAGGTTTTAAATGGAAGTTGAGGTGATCAAACAACTTTCAAAGAGAGAGACTAATAGAGCACAGGGATTGAGGAAAATAGATTGGAAATGTCACTGACTATTTCCGAGAAAAATTCAAGATAGTTGTGATGGATGTATTGTCAGTGTAAAAAAAAATCAGTATTCCTAGTTAGGGGTTGTGCCAATAAGGATGGGTGAAGGCTTTCTGCTAAATTCTCTGTTTATGACCATGTTATTCATTTATAGAGTGATACTTATGCTTTCATTGCAGAAATCACTAAATTGTTCCCAGGAACCAAAAGATTGTATCAAGTATCATTACTAGTTTCTAGTAGCATTGGAATTTGAAAGTATCTCTTGTATGATTTCATGAATATTTCAATAAGAACATGGGAGATTGCAAATTAGGGGCATCTTGACAACATCTTTATTTAAAATCAATCACTAATATCAAACAACCTGTATGATTGTTTGATCAATCATACAGGTTGTTTGATACGATACGACTTTGTTCTAGTCAAAATACTTCAAATGCATTATTCTTAAAACAGGATACCACAAAAGCTACACAGAGAAAGACACTTCCACATAACTTACAAGAACATTCCCTTGTAGTTTCTAACAGTTGACTGTCTTTTTATTACAGTAACTTGGACAAAGGTTACATTGACAACATTAATTCATTAACGTCACCCATATCAATCATATCCAGTTGAAGGATCATTTTCAGATTTAACAGTTTAAAGTCAAGTTGCCAACTGTTTATTCTCTGATATAGTAACTGTTCAGATAACTGTGGACCTGTGCTATATATGATCATATATCAGATAGTTTGGAAAAATACTTAATAAGATTATTTCAAGCCTATTTTGAAAATGCATAAATATAATTGCATATTTGCTTTATTAATATTAATTATACTTACTTCAAATGTGAATGCTAAATTTATTCTCTCTTCAAATTCTTTTGTTACCATTTCCAAATCTCCACAAAATACCAACATTATAGATAATGTACTATGACTCTTTAATAATAGTCAGTTTTCAAATAGTGAAAAACTGATGATTGAAATAACAATTTGATGTAACATATAACCTGGCTGTGCAATAAAAAGAAAAGTTATGTGAAAGATGCATTTTAAAAGAATACAACACACCCAAAAAGTACAAATGATGCTGGGACAACTAGATAGCCATACACAAAGAAGGAAGTTGTATTCGTACCTTATATTATAGATAAAAATGAACTAAAATGGATCAAATACTTAAATATAAGTACTAAAACTATGAAACTCTTAGAAGAAAACATAAAGGTAAACCTAACTACCTTGGATTAGGTAATGGATTCTTAGATATAACACTGACAGCATTAGCAACAAGAAGAATAAATAAATAAAGTGAACTTCATCAACATTTAAAACTTTGGTCCTTCCAAGAACATTGTCAAGATGGTGAAACAACAATACACAGAGTAGAAGAAAATGTTTGCAAATCATATATTCTCAAAAAGTATTGCATCCAGAATAAGTAAATAACTTGGACAACTCCATAATAAAAAGACAACTCAATTAAAAATTAAAAAAGAATCTGATTTGACGTACTTCCAGAGAAGATATACAAATGGCCAATAAACACATAAAAATATGTTTACCATAATTAGCCATTAGGGAAATGTAAATCAAAACCAAAAGAAATACAACTCCATGCCCATTAGAATGTTTCTTATCAAAAAAGTCAATAACAATTGTTGGTGAGTGTTACCGATTGCATTGTTTCTCTCAGAAAAAGATATATTGAAATTCTAAACTTTACTACTTTAGAATGTGACCTTATTTGAAAATAGGGTTTTTGTAGATGCACTGATGTTAAGATGAAGTCTTTATGGTGGACTCTATGCCAGTTACTGTTTTTCTTATAAAGAGGGGAAATTTGAACTCAGAGATAGACATGAACACAAGGAGAATGTGTTCATGAGATAATGAAGGCAGAAATTGGAGTGATGTATCTACAACCCTCAAAACACCAAAGATTTCCAGCAAACCACCAGAAGTTGTGAGAGGAACATGGAACAGAGCTCTCTCACAGCCCTCAGAAGGAATTAGCCTTGAAGACATCCTGATCTCGACTTTTAGGCCACAGAACTGTGAGACAATAAATTTCTTTTGTTTAAGTCACCCAGTTTTTGATACTTTGTTAACAGCAGTCCTAGCAAACTGATATAACCAGTAGATGGAGAAATTATAACCCTCCTACAGTGCTGGTGAGAATGTAAAATGGTGCAGTCACCATAAAAAAGAGTTTTGCAATTCCTCAAAATGTTGAGCATAGTGTTACTATCCAAACCAGCAATTCCATTCTTAGATACATACTCAAGAGAAATGAAAATACATACTTACACAAAAACTTGTGAAAAACATTGATAACAGTACTATTCATAATAGCCAAAAAGTAGAAAAATATGTGTCTATCAACTGATGAATGGATAAAAGAATGTGCTATATTCGCACAAGGCAATATTTGGTCTTAGATATTAACGAACCACTAACAATGCTTCACCATAAATGAACCTTGAAATAGTTATGCTAAGCAAAAGAAACTAGACATAAAAGGCCACATATTGTATGCTTTTATTTATATGAAATGTCCAAAATAGGCAAATCCATAGATACAGAAGGTGGGTAAGTGGCTACCAGGGTCATGTGTGTAGGGAAGAATGGTAAGTGAGTCACTGTTAATGGATGGTGATGAAAATGTTCTGAAATTAGAATGTAGTAGTGGTTGCACAACCATGTGGATATACTAAAAATGCAAAATTATATACTTTAAATGTATGAATTTTATAGTGTGTAAATTATATTGCTCAAAATTTTATTTCAACAACATAAAATTTAAAATCATAAGTGTAGAACTGGAACTAGAGTTTAGAATACTTTATGCCCTCTAGTAAATGGTATGATATGCAATTATTTATGTATTAATTCCAAACAATTTTTATCACTAAATCAAAAATTTCTTTTCTGTAGACAGCATATAGTTGGATCTTATTTTATTATCTAGTCTGATAATCTTTGCCCTTTAAATGGATTTTTAAACCATTATCATGAATGTTACTATTGATATAGTTAGATTCACATCTACCATTTTAATTTTGTTTTCTTTGTGTCTCATGTCTTTTTTGTTCCTTTATTTCTCTTTTACTGTTTTCTTTTGCATTAAGATAATATTTCCAATGTAACATTTTAATCCCTTTATTTCATATTGTAATGTGACATTCTAATTCCTTTATTTTGATGATATATTTGTTTTACCATACACACCATATAGATTTATACTTATTTAATTCAAGTGGGACACAGAAATGTTACTCCTGTATAGCTCTATTTCTCTTCCTCCTTTGTCCTACTTTCTAATACATTTTATATCTGTGTATTTTACTGATAAAATGAGTTCTCCATCTTTATTCTCCTTCAAAATTATGTTGGTTATTCTACTTCCTTTGTCTTTCTGCATATACTATAAAATCAGTTAATTTATATACACAAAAAGATGTTGATTAGATTACAGGGAATCTATGCGAATATTGAGAGAATTGACCTATCAACAAAATTGAGTCTTCCAATCAGTGAACATAGTTTGCCTTTCTACTTCTTTAGATAGTCTTTAATTTCTTTTATAAATGTTCTGTGGTTTTTATTCTATTGATTTTTGTATACATTTTGCTAGATTTATACCTAAGTATTTCATTTTTTGGCACTTATATGAGCAGTATGTGTTTTCATATTGTATTCTAGTTGTTCTTTGCTAAGTATTAAAAAATAACGGATTTCTGTGTATTTACATTGAATCCTGTAACTCAGCCTAACTCACTTGCTGATTCTAAGAGTCCTCCCACCATTGAAATCTATGAGGTAAGGTATTACACTTTTCTTTCTGGTCTATTTGTTATTTATTTTTCTTGCCTTATTACACTAGGTAAAATTTCCTAGTGTAAGATGGAGTGATATGAGAGGAAATTCTTATTTAATTTCCCATCTCAATGAGAAACTATTCCGTCTTTTACAATTAAGTAAAATGTTATTATAGATACATTTTATCAGTTAAGGAAGTTTCCTTTATTGTGAAATGATGATATTTTTATAATAAAATATTTAATTTTATCAAGTTTTATTTATACATCTAATAGGTAAGCATTTTTTTCTTCTTTAGTCTAATAACATGTAATATGGCAAACAATTTTTTTGAAATGTTGAACTAGCCTTACATTCTGGAAATAAATCACAGTTGACCACAGTGTACTATGCCTTTATATATTGCTAGATATGGGAGTTTTGGTCTATAGGTTTTTGTTTTGTGTTTTTTGGTTTGTTTGTTTGGTTGGTTTTGTTATAAACTAAGGCTGTCTTCATAAAATGATTTGTGAAGAATTTATTCCTCTCTTATTTTCTGAGAAGGTGATATAGAACTGGTACTGTTTCTTCCTTTATTGCTTGGTAGAATAGGCCAGTGAAATAATTTTGGTCTGTAGTTTTCTACATTGGTTAATCAAAATATTTCATATATTTCTTAATTTGGGGTTTATTGAGATTGTCTAGTTTTTCTTGCTTTGTTAGCTTTTGTCTTTCGAAGAATTAGTCAATTTTATCTAATTTTCAAGCTTATAAGCCTAGAGTGGCTTCTAGTACTGTAATATTATGTTTAATATCCGTAGGATTCAGTAGTGATATCTCCTTTTCATTCTGATATTTCTAAATATATCTTTTATTTTTTCCCTTGGTCAGTCACAACAAGTTTTAATAAATTTTTTTGATCTGTTTGAAGAAGCAACGTTTTGTGTCATTGATTTTCTTCATTGCTTTTGTGTTTCTAATTTCATTAATTTCTGGTTTTATCTTTATTATTTCACTTTTTCTTCTGGATTTTGTATACATTTTCTCTTTCTAATTTCTAGAGGTAGAGGTTTACGTTACTTTCAGATCTTCTCTTCTAACATAAGTATTTAAAGCTGTAAATTTCAATCTCAGCAGCTTAAGAATCCTTCAACAAATTTTGAAATGATTTCTCTTTTTTTTATGTAATTCAGAATATCTTAAAATCTTTCTTGAGACTTTTCTGTTGAAGTATGTAGTATTTATAGTTATGTTGTTTAATTTCCTAATAATTAGAAATGTTCCAGATATTTTTCAGTTATTGCTACAAGTTCAATTCTGTTATAATCTGTGAACATACTTTGAATAATATTTATTCTTTTAAATTTATTGAGATTTGTTTTAAAACTCTGAATTTGACATATCTAGATTAATATAGTATATGCATTTTTAAAGAGGATGTGTTTGATTTTCATTCAAGTTTTCTATAAAAATTCATTTGATTTAGTAGTCAAATAATGTTGGCCAATTCATCTGTAACTTCATTTATTTTCTATTCACTTTTTAAGAGAGCAGCATTCAAGTATCCAACTATCATTTTAGTTTCTCTATTTTTCCATTCAGTTCCATCAGATTTTTCCTTATTTATTTTGAAATTTCATTGTTAGGTGCATACACATTTAAAACTGGTATCTCTTCTTGGTGAATTGACCTCTTTATCATTATGAAATGATCTTTGTTATTTCTAGTGTGATTTTATACTCCCAAATCGAGCTTGCCTGATATTAATATGGATACTGTAGCTGTGAATTTTGTAGATGATTCAGACTTTCATTCTGAGTGTAGGAAATATGTATTATTATGACTTTCTTCATCCTACATGAAAGCAGAAATTCTGACACTAATAGTTTTTATCAAACCACTGTATTTGGAATTCTATGTTCTGAAATGTCCTCCCAGGTTTTGACAATTGCTTGCCTCTCAAGCTTAGTTTCCTTTGATGCTATGAACATTTACCTTCTTCCTGAATATTCACAGTTCTATTAGTGGATAAAGAGAGATTGATTTAGGTGGTAGTCTATTTTAAACCAAAAGCCTATCAACTGACTTTTAATTTATCTTATCAAAGCCTGACTCTGATGACATGCCCTTATAAAGTATATTTCCATTTAACATAATGAATAAACGTAAGTCACAAAAAAATTGAATAAAATACAGTGATATTTTATACTCAGTTGCACATGAATATAGAATTAAAAAATAAAGGTTGTCCAATGTATTGAACTTCCACAGGACTTCACCCAACAATACGAATGGAAATCTTCCTCAAATTTCAATCCTCTCAATAAATGTAAATGGCTTAAATTGTCCTTTGAAGAGATATAGACTGACAGAGTGGATAAAAATCCACAAGCCTGGTATCTGCTGTCTACAGGAAACACATCTAACCCACAAAGATGCTTTCAGACTCAAGGTGAAGAGATGGAAAACAATCTTCCAGGCAAATGAAAGTCAAAAGAAAGCATGAGTAGTTATACTTATTTCCGATAACATAAGCTTTAAAATAGCAAAAGTAAGAAAGGACAAATATGGCCACTATATAATGGTGAAAGGGAAGATCCAACAAGAAGACTTAACAATACTTAATATTTATGCACCCAGCTCAGGAGCACCCAGATATATAAAGCAAACCCTGTCTGATCTAAGTAGCACGATTAAACAATAAGGCCATAGTAGCCGGGGATTTCAACAGCCCACTGAATGTACTAGACAGATCTTCCAAAGAGAAAATAAGCAAAGATATAATGAACTTAAACAGAGTTCTAGAACAAAAAGATCTAACAGACCTCTACAGGACATTCCACCGAAATAAAACCGAATATACATTCTTTTCATCAGCTCATGAAACTTTCTTCAAAATTGATCACATACGAGGCCACAAATCAGACGTCAACAATTCAAAAAAATAGAAATAATACCGTGTATCTTCTCAGATCATAGTGGAATAAAATTAGAGTTCATTTCCAACAGAAATACACACCACTTCACAAACTCATGGAAATTAAACAGTCTATTGTTGAATAACTTGGATCAAGGAGGAAATAGAGAGAGAAATCAAAACATTCTTTGAACTAAATGATAACAAGGACACAAGTTATCAAAATCTGTGGGATTCAGCCAAAGCTTTCCTGAGAGGAAAACTAACAGCATTAAATGCTCACATCCAAAAAACAGAAAGCTCAAATATCAACAATTTAATAAACAGTCTAGTATGGAAGCAAATTTAGTAGGAGAATGTAGTAGGATTCAAGGGCAGTATTGAGGAGCCATTTAAGATGTGGTAATACAATAAATGTGAAATAAGTGGGATTTTCTCTAGTGACATTCATCTACTTAGGGAGAAAATGGCAAGGTTGCTGTGGATATATGCAGGGTCCATATGTTAATGGACTCTGGCATCTTAACTAAGTAAGAAGGAAGCGAAGGCTTGAAAAAGTAGTGAGTCAATGCATTATCTAAATGAGACCAAACAACCGTTATTAAAGTAAGTGAATTGAAAGACAGGAGGCTCTTTGACTCTTTGAGTAAATAAAAACCCTGTATAACATACCCCTGAAGTCTCCAAAGGTGCTGAACAGTGCAATTTTTAACCACATGCACACAGCTTGAGCTGTCATGAAAGTTTTTCAAAAGACTTACTAGAGATTTCCTTGAATCAGTAAGCATGTAATCTTATTTATTTATAATTTCTCAGAAATACGTCTATTGAAAAAAGTCTGGTCCATCAGTACAGCAGCCATGTCTCTTTTTGTTTTAGGTATTTTAAAATGTTTTAATGCACCAAACTGAAAAGCAAAACATCATTGAAACCAATAGGCTATTAGAGAGCCATCCTTAAGTGCTGTTCTGTCTCTCTACTTATTATTCTCTCAACAGCAATAAGACAGAAATGATACCACCAAATTTGAATGTTAATACATTTCCAAGATAATCTGAACGGCAAACAAATTAGAATCTTAAAAGGCCACCTTAAACATTCTTCAGAAAACTGTTAGAAGGGCAAAAAGTCCGTAAAGCAAGGCACAGGGGTACGCGATCAGAAGCTGCTGTCCCTCCATGTCCAGGGCTGAAATGAAGATCTTGGAAGCTGAGAGGCTGCACCAGCCCACAATGACCAGGGCTGACACGGTTCCAAAGGTGCCCCTACAGCAAAGACAAAAGGGATGATTGCCTTACACCAGGAGAAAAAGAGATTATTGAGTCACAGCTGCCTCTGAAATGTCCTTAGTACAATATTTATAACTACTTTCTCCATTTGTAAACTGAAGATGCTGAACCATATGGGGGGAAAAAAAAGCCTCAGCCAGCTAGAAAACTTTGTAGTCAAATTCACCATGAAGGGTAAATATTTTATACTTCAGTAAAACCTGAATGAGTAAAACAGAAGGAACCACCAGCAGTCACTCTCATCTGTCAACATTTAAGGCCCAACTCCTGAAATTCCCTTGTATTCTATGTTTAGAGCCTTCTCTTCCTAATAGCTACAGATTTCCTTTCTCCTGCTTTCTTCAAAAATTGGCCCACAGGATAAGAAAGATGCATGGAGTTACATTCCAGTAGGGTGACTGGTCTCCACTACGTCCAGATCCATTTCTTAGGTTTTTGTCTGAGATAGCAAAGCCTGACATGGCTCAAGTAGGAAACATGTGAAATAGGAAAGCACATATATGTGGGGCCTCCCACCTCATCCCTGAAGTTCTGTTTTGTATGTGTATATGTGGATGTTTTAGGATATTGGAATAAATTTGTTACAATTGGTATCTTCAAAAAGCAACTGCAGAGGCAACCAGTTCTTTAAGAACAAATGGGCAAATAAGGTGGTTAAGTCTGGCCACCTTGGGAATAAACAGCTAGGCAGGGGCACCTACAGTAAAAAGTCAATTTCTTTCCTTATGTGCAAAATGGAGTTCATTATGTCAGAAATTAAGATGTAAGAGCTAGGAGAGAACTCAGGAGATATCTGGTGCCCAGCTTTAAAGTACTGCAGAGACTTGCTCAGTAAAATGGGCATTTGGTCAAGCTCTCCAAACTCCCAACACATTGCTTTTTTCACCATCAAACTACACTCCCTCACTTGGTCCTGGTTTGACTCTGAAGTTGGGAATTGTGTTTATTATTCATGAGAATGACAGCAATATCTACTTTTAATAATTTTGCTGAAGCAAAACAAGTAAAAATCTGTACGGGATAGCTTATAATGCCTTAGATTATCAGTAAACCAAAAGTATTTTTAAAAGCATCCAATAAATACCATATTTATTGGTTTAATTAATACCTATTAGGAACAGTTTCTAGAGTGTTTTAAAGTACATGTTTTTGTGAACAAAAATGTAAAATTATATCTGATTAATTTGAATGATACCATAAATATCAATTTAATAGTCTTAGGGGTCAGTTTATTTCTCCTTTAATATTAATATAAAGTACCTCCAGATCATCCTTTATAATTTCAAAATGAAAAAGTCCAGGCTTCTAATGATTCCCCAAATCCAAAAGTTTTAGTTTTATTTTCTTACTATTTCTGACTATTCTGAAGTTATTTAATATACTCCAAATCTCAACTTTGCTGGAAACAGTGTTTAAAATTTAGAATTTTAAAACCATAGATCACAATAGTATTCTTTTGCAAAAGCAAAGTAGAAGTTATAGAACTGAACTGTGTATTAACATGCCAAACTTCTATACTAAATAACAGAGTGAATGGAACAGCTTACTAAAGAAAATAGCATATGATATGTGGGATTTTTCCATGGGTAAGACTCAATAAATATACCTATAACTCACATTATGTTTAGACATTCAAGATATACATTTCCCGTCATATTTGTTTCTTTAAAGTGCTGAGTACTTGCTGATACAGGGTTTGCTCTAAGCTATTCTTCAGGAATGTTATTTTAAAAATGATACCATATTAAAACAAGAAAAGCATTTATAAGTCATTCTCAATAATGTTATAAAAAAGTTATTTGTGATTATATGAAACAAAAACATTTAGAGCTTTCCTAAGATGTTTATCTTTGGCATTGCTAAATTCTTTATATAATATCCGCACCAATGAAGAAAATGCAAACTGTGTCTCTTTGGATGTAGAAGAATGAACACTGATGCCAAATGTTTGTTTTTCCAGGTGGGTTTAGAACATGGCAGTTGACAAAGGACTATGTAATCACTTGCTTTTCCTCACCAAAGTGGTAGTGATAGGCATATGTCCTGGGAAATTGCCCAGCAGAAACTTGTATTTACTGTACCCTTATTAATAGTTTTGAATTGCAAATACTAACTACCTAAGTGAGGGGAGAAAAAGAAAAAAACGTGTTGACTGAGCACATATGCTACAAAGTTCTCCAGCATTAATATCCTCAGAGTTCCTGGGGCTTCTGCACTGCAAGGAGCCCAGCTGAGAAAGAACCGCAGCTTCTAGCCTAGAAGGCAGAATGCCTGGGAGCAGAAGCAATTTGTCAGTGTTCACTAGGCGCTTACTCTTCCAAAATCAAACAAGTGCATTTTCTGTAGTTGTTATTTGACACGTGACAATAGGTCACATTGAAAAACGTGACAACTAAAAAGGTGCCAGTTTTAAAGATAACTTGGCTTAATTTATCTTTTAAATCATTGAGCTAGGACTAGCACCTGAGCCAAATCTGACCTACTTTTCTGAATCTGTGTGTGACTTTTAATAGCCACTGTTTCCTTGATTCCACTACCAAAACGATGAGAAAGGGCTTAACTTTTGCACTGGGGTGGTAAGCCTTCGCGCTGATCATGCATGCAGCGTCAGAGCACACGGTCACTTACTGCAGTGAAAAGAAGACGGCGCAGCTGGACAGGATGACCATGGGCAGCAGGCAGTACCCCAGCACACTCGCCACACAGCCGCACGACACCCCGGAAGTGCTCATCAAGTTCAGTAAGGCATAAACTCCAAGGCAGCCGACGGCACTCATGCCGTACACATAACCAAACTGAACTTTTCCTGCCTGAAACAACGTGAAGAAGACAGTTTAACACACAATAGACATCAAGAGGAAATCTGAACGCCAGCAAAGCAGATGGTATTTTAGAGTCAGCTCAACACTGCCCCGTATGTTTGTAGTGCTATCGTCAGGAGACTGAAGGTTTAGGAAAAAAACACTGCCTATGAAATGTATTCAGATCCTAAAAACAAATATCCCTGACTATACTTGGGATGGAACAAAGATGCTACAAAAAAAGATGAAATGTTGCTAGGTTTGTATCATCGATTGTCTGTTAGGAGTGCAAGGCATAAGTAAAGCTATATTTTGTCCTCATATTTATTGAATAATTGAATGATCAAATAAAGGAATGAAAAAACATCCAATTTAGTCTTGGAGATTTACAAGGCATATTAGTAAAATTAGCAAACATCTATAGGATTTACTATCAGGTCCCATTCTGCGTGCCCTACATATATTATTTCATCCATATAACAACCTTATGAGATAAGTACCATTATTATACCAACTTTACACACGAAGAAATTGAGGGGCATGCAGGTGAAGTAACTTGCCCAAAGTAATATGATGCTAAGTGGTAGAGATTAGCACGGACCCCAGCATCCTGGTTCTAAAATTCGGATTTTTAACGTTAACAGGAGTGCTAACAAGTCCTAAAATAATGGGATTTATTTAACCACATTTAACTCAGCACATCCCAAACTTATTTGACCACAGAATCCTTCTGTTCATAATGCCTACTCCACGCTGACTGACAACGTGTTATGAAAAGCTGATTTATATAAACCAGCTGGTAATGAATCATAAAAGGGATGTTATTAAAAAGGAAGTTAGCAGAGTTCAGAGTGCACCATTAAGCTTCTAGGAGGACTTAAAAATAGCCATCACTCACAAAGCACTAAGGAGTAGGACTCCCAACAAATTCATCCTGGGAAAGTCACAACCTACTACTGTTAATATTAATTCAACAGGAGATTTTTAATGTTTGCTACCTGAGAATGCCAAATCTTCAGTAAAGAATGCATTTATTTTTTGTCTTTACATTAAGTTGATTATAACTTCTAGATAGAGGTTGAATAGGCTGACTCTGGTTTTCAGGGGAATTATGCAAAAGCAATGAAGCATCTTATATATTGATTCATAGAGAGAGCTTTTTAGCGGTCATTTTTTCCTTTTCCGTGGTGGTTATCCATGAAGTTCTTTAGAGATACATATTCTGCAATTATTAATTAAGGTAATAGAGACTGTTACGACTATTTTAGCGTTAAAAATGGTCCGCATATTCTGAATTCTTCTTCCTCTGCAGTTAGAGAGGTTGGTCACGACTAAGTTTTTCATAAAATACCAATGGACTACGGTGATAGAATTCTCTCCAGCATTGGCCACTGGTAAGTTTTCATTAAATCTTTTGTATTCTTATACCTATTTGAGGAAATAATGCTAATTATGGGCATTCTATCAGTTGTTCACTGCCCTATTGGGTGGGTTTCATCTACTAGGAAAATAGTGACAATTTCAAATTACTTTCATGTATTACAGAAACATTCTACTTAATATTTTACTTGGATGGGATAATTCTAAGATAAAGCTCATTGTAATGTTGTAAGACAATTTCCTTACACCCAAATGACACATACTGTATCTTTCTGACCCCAAAAGGCAGTTTTATAAATGGAGTGTGACAAATAGGGAGTTGATGAAACTAATTTGGTACTAATAGTAAAATTGTGCCTTTCCTGATCAATTATGGACCTGTCTCTTCATGGCTTCCTCTTGCCAGTGTGTCCAATTTAAGTTGTGACTTTATTTGACCTGCATCACTGCTGTTTTTAAAATTTGTTTCAAAGTCGAACAAGAACTTATAATTGAAATAGAAATAAATGTTCTGTTTTTTAACCTCAAAAGTTTTCAGCCCTCCCTAATTACCACATATTAATTTAAAATACTTAGCATTCTTCTGATTATGCTTTTTTATATTGGTCATGGATATTGTTTTTCCAGATCATATTCTTAGCCCTACCAGAAAAGTTACATGGAGCCATTGCCTTAAACCACTTGTATTCTTTATTTTTTTTTATTTTTTATTTATTTATTTATTTTTAATTCAGGATATTATGGGGGTGTAAACATTTTGGTTACATGAAATGCGTTTGCCTCACCCAAGCCAGGGCTACAAGCATGTCCTTCCCCCATACAGTGTGCCCCGTTTCTATCAGCTATGGGTTTACCCCCACCCGCTCCACCCCACCCCCCACCTGACCGACACCCAGTGAATATTACTACCATGTGAGTACCTTAGTGTTGATCAGTTAGTACCAATTTGATGGCGAGCACATGTGGTGCATGTTTTCCACCCTTGTGATACCTCACTTCGAAGGATGGGCTCGATCTCTATCCAGGATAATATAAGAGGTGCTAGATCTTGGTGTTAGTGTTGAAAATAATTTGGGGGGAAGAATGAGTAAAACTAAAGCTTGTGTTAAGTGTTCGAAGCTGTTTTCTTTGGTTTGTCTCCTTCAAACTGAAGAAAGCCCACTAAAAAGTATCGGGTCCTTACATCAACATAAATCATACAAACGGTGAGTATACGACTATGAATGTTACATATCTGGAGACAGTGAACAGATCTGGGATATTGGTTCTGGATTTAGTTTTGCTTTCTCTAGTATAATTCCTGTATCAGCCTATAAAATCACCCTTTATATTTTAATTCTAGATATCTAGGGCAGAGTTAACCTAGCATGAAATGAATTCTGAGTTAAATTTTACTTCAATTAATATTCAATTGGGGTTTTTTGGGGGGCTCCTTATTGCTCTGTATTTATCATAATCAATTCTAAATCATTCATCTAATGGTAAAATCCAAGTGAAACTGTTTGCATAAAAAGATTCAGAAAATTGGTATTTCACATATTCTCCATAATTTTAGAACTCAAAGGAACCGTAAGAAACACTCAAATAAACTCCTTTTGTCTTGAAGAAAATAAAATGAAGGCCTATAAATATGAAACCAAAGGTTCAAGGTCACAGCCCGTGGAAAAGTTAGGGTAGATCCAATTTTCTCACTTCCACTTAAGAATTTTTTTGCCTATAATGTTTTGCATTTAAAACATAAGACAGGATATTTAAATAATTCCAACTAACATTATACATCAAAGAGAGCTTTTAGTGGGATTAATGCTATCCTTTAAGGAATCCTAACTGTAACATTTTTCTACAGAAAAACAACTGTTATATTACCAATGACTTGAAAGAGAAAGATGAGTTAATGTAGTAAACTGATTGTTTCTGACTATTTGATTAATTGACGTGGCCTTACTTAGCAGCTTAGTCTAAGATTATCAAATTACTGTGGCAAAGACAGAAGAAGGGAAGTTAGAAACTCAATCAAAACTCTAGTCAATACAGTATTTGATTTACAGAGTATTTACATTTGCAGTAGTACAAAGAAATAAGATGTTATCATTAAATACTTTCGTAGAGGATATGTATGATGTGATTATTGGACATAGTACCATGCAGAAACTAGACTGCTATCAGCATTTTGATTGATAATATATAATTAATAAATGAAAAGTGAAATTTATTTAGTTGCAAATGCGTTTCATAACTACTTTAAAAATTATAGCTACATTAAGGGGAGATTATTTTTATGGGAAGTGTATAGCAGTAAGTGGAGGAAGAGGGTTAAATAGTTACTTTAAGTTATTTTAAAAGTTCCTAGAATCTTTAATTTCTTAAATTATTTCCCCTGCCAAGTTTAGCTCATTGTGTCTTAATGAAAGTATACTTTTCAGACTGAATTGACCATTCCATCTTGTTTTTAATGTATTACTATTCCCTCCTCACTGTAAAATCCAAGACCTTTTCTCGTTTATTTTTCTCTTCTTCTTTTTCATTGAAGCTATGAGTTAGAATGTTTTCTAAACTTTACTTAGGTGGAAACATGTTTTTCTTTACCTTTTGGCGAACTATTAATATCATTGCTTCCAGGTGTAAAGAATGAAAGGGGCCCATACAGAAGGTATATGGTGAAGTTAGGGGAAAAAAATGCCTTCACAAAAAGCAGAAAACTAAAATTATAGAGGAAATATTTAGATTGAGTAAACAAATCATAGGTTATCACTGCAAATTGTTTTATTCATAAATAATTTATTAATTTATTCATAAACGATTCATAATTTATTCAGAAACAAGGAGACCCATCTCCTACTTCATAAGATATTAGAAATACTCTTGGGATATAGCACAACAAAGAAAATGATGACCAAAGAGGAAGAGAGGTGACTTGCTCAGTGTCACAATAGAAATCTCACAGAAATCAAGAAATAAAATTTAGGGCGTATAGTTCCCAAATCCATGTTTTCCTTCAACTATTCCAGCCTGACAGTCTTTTCTTAATAACAAGAAAGACATAAATGATCTCTTGCTTTGGGGAAAATTTGACTTGGTGGTTTGATTTTTGAAATTCTATTTAAATTTATATTTTTATTTGTCGTAATACATGACAGTAGCTTTTTTTTGGTCACTATGGTTTGATTATTCTCTCTCACTTAAAAAGTTGAGTCATGTATTAAGCCATTTTCACTACATAAAGCAACATACTTTCTTCTGTATTTACAAAGACCTGTCGAAATTGACACTGGAAATGACAAGCATTAAAATCTGGCCCTTGCTGTCCCATTACCAGAAGCAGGGTGGCTCCCAGAGCAATGCAAAAAAGGATGGGTCCAGTGAGGTCCGTTTCGTTCATAATGCTGCCATCTGCTGGTTTCATTGGGTTTAACACTGTCAAGGTTTTTTGCCATATGTGATCAAAATTGACTCCAAGTTCTGCAAAAAGGAAAACAAAGAGAGTAATATAAACATAGAAAAACATAAAAGTTATATTCTTTAATTAAAGGTTAACATATTTCATTAATTTACTTAGCATTTTAATCGGATTGTCCTATTATACCTTCTAAAGTTTTATGTTCTATCTTACATAGAATCTAAAGTTCTGTAATATATAGTAATACTTAAAAAACAAACTAAAGAAAAGTTTTATTGCCAAACAATGATATAAACTAAATATCTTAGAAAAATACTCCATAAAAGAAAAATTTTCCTGATTTACGTAGCAAATGCATGCTTAAAATCTAGTTAAAAATTGGGAAATGGATGATATGCAGTCAAAGATAAAATTGTAGCTAATAGACCAAAGCCTCATCCTATCTCCCATTTAGATATTTCCTCTTTCCATATTTTCAACTGCTAACACTTCTTTCAACATCACAAGTTGAAATCTTGTGATGTCAACTATGGTATAATTTTTCAATTAGTAGTACTATCTAAACTAATGATACTTAATCCAAGTCTTGGATTTTACTACCACTGTGCCTAATGAGAAGAGCGATTTTATGTTAAATGCCTGAAACTCCACTGAGGAGAAAAGGGGAGGCCTTTTCTTGCATATAAAGTAATCATAATGTGCACTTATACTTTTATAGGGTCAATGCACTATGAGATTGAGTCTGTGTATTCCAAGATTAAATTATTGAGACAAGTTAAACTTTCCCTTTTATAAGTCGTAGTGTTACAATAAAATATCCACAGTCAGTGGGGCTCAGTGTCCGTGAGTCCAAACTCAGGTAGAAATTTCTAATTTTTTTTCCTCCTATGCTTCTTTTCCAAAGAATTCTGCCTGCCACCTCACAGACCCCTCTGCTAGATTCTGTTCCTCTTATAATATTTTCATAAAGAAAAACACTCAAGCATTTGACATCCACTGAACATGGAAATAACTGTTGACACCATATTGGTTTCTTTTGTCACCACTCCTATGAAGATAAACTAAGATGTATCTTGGGTAGAAAAAAAAGAACAAAGTGAAGAGTATAACTTAACTAGCAATCAAGCTGATTACCTTCCTTCTATCATTTTTAAACTTCAGTACGGGTGAGGTGGAAGCTAGGAAGAACTGAAGCTAAACTATTATAAGTACAAACATTTTAACTAAAAAGAGCTACCATTTACCAAGCGTTTACTTTGGGCCCTGCAAGATTGACGTGCATCGGTCTTAAACACACACAATGAAGCTAGTGCTATTCTTTCATTCCTGTTTTATGCAGCAGGTGGTTGAGATTTTGAGAGATTAAGTAACTTGTCCAAAGTCAAAGAGCTAGTAATAGAAAATCTAGGTTTCAACACTTGACAATCTGACTCCAGACTGCATGCTTTTAATCACAGAGTTCCGGTTTGGTCAATGTGCATCTAATCTCGTAATGGTTGTATTTTTTTAAATTAATCCCAATTCTCCCATGTGAAGGAATATCTTCTTAAATTTATTTGCATGTGGCATTCAACTTCCCTTCCAAGGATTTAGCAGCCCTCTTTGGTCAGTTACAGGGCATAGCTCAACTTCTTTTACAGCAGCACATACCACTTAAATGCCTTGCATACCTGACATTCTGTGCACAGAATACAAGACGCACTTTTAATGATTCTCATGACAGAGGAGCTTTGCTCTAAAAACCCAGAGATTTTCAGAGGGTCATCTAGACACTGGTCTGAACCAAGATAGAAAGGTTATTTTACTCATTTCATGGCCAGGATGATATTTGCTATTCCAAGCTTGCAAAGAAAAAAAACGACCAGTTAAATTAATAGTAAGCAACTAATTTACATTTCAACTTCCATGTTTCATGCTTTATTTTCGGTGTGTTTGTATATTTCTTAATGAACATGCTCTTTGAAGAATATGAGCAGGTCACCAAGCTTAAAACAAGGTTAGGATGCTTAATGTAATTTTTAAAATAGCATAAGAAATTAAAAATTGAGAAATGATGTATTCTAAATTAATTTCACCTGAGGCTTATGTTGTTTCCAAGCTTTATTTTCAATTTTGGCATTAATGCTAACAATACATTTTCGGCATTTACCACAATAAAGTGGTCTTTAATTCCAAATGCCTTTTTCCTCAAAAAGCGTAATTATTTCTGAAAAAGACTCAGATGGAAAATGCTTTATGCAGCATCATTACTGATTCAACCATTTATTTGATGGCATAATTAACTTCTGCACGTTTCAACATTGAGTCATGCAACAATAAATGAGCATAAGACCTACTAAATATTTTCATAAGAAAAAAGATTGTATGTGCTTTCTTCTAAAATATTGCTCCGTAATATTTAGGTTTTGAATTTATTACAAGTATGTGAATGAGATTATAAGTATTTATTAATTGTAGGTCCTAATATAACACCATATTATACAAAATAAAAGAAGATGAAACTGCTGTGAAATTTGAATGCAAAATTTATTGTTTTGCTGTCATCTAGTGGTAGTAAAGTATATGATATATATGCTATAAAATGAATTAAAATCTTTATTTTCTATGTAAATTGTGGCTTTTGGCTTTTCATATATAAACATCAAGCTATGCTACAAATGCAAAATGCCAAATATCGGTAATTTTTTCTGGTCTGACAGACTTGAATTGACTATTATTTTTGAAGATGCATTAGTTAACATATTGGCTGTATCTTATCAAATACAAAAGTTATTATTCTTACATAAAACCAAATAAATATTTTAGATGACAAAGCACTTAAGGAATAAATTAGCACATTTTCAAAATAACATGCTTTTGTGCAAGGAATGTTCATTATTATAGCTTCATAATATTATAGGCTGTTTTGATGCATGCTCAATAAAAACTAACAAATACTGTTTATTACCTTATCATAGAAATCCTGACTATAGCTGTTTCATATCTTTAGACAGATGAGTCTTGAGGCTTTCACAAATCACTCAGCCTGAAGAATACATTGGATCAAAAGTCTAGATATTTCATAGATTCCAAATGCAAAATTATATTAGGTGCTCTCTCTTATACTGTATATTTGGTACAGATGATCACAAAGAGAAAAAAAGATCTAGAGTATTTTCTCTAAGCTGTATAAAGTGTGAAGGAAAATCTGGTGTTTATTTCCTGTTCACATTTAAGGAGACATTAGCGGAGCATGCATGGAGTGTAGTGTACAGCAATAGAGACATTTCTGATAAGTAGAAATGTTGCAGAGAAAAACTGGTTAACCAGTAAAGAAAAAAATTAAAGTTAAATCCTTACCTGACATATTAAGCTAAAAATATCTCTCAAATCAAACATTTAAATATAAAACAAAAAATGTTAAAAATTTGAGAATCTGTAAAGGGATATAAATAGTATTGAGAGCTGGAGAAAGAGATTCTAAACAAAAGAGCAATTGGAAAGAAGAAAAGTTATCAAGAAAAATATTCTGGGTTTAAAACAAAAGTATTATATTTTTTATATGTCCCCAAAGACCTATAAACAAATTAGATGGCAAGCACATGCTAGGAAAAACACATTTGAAATACATATTCCAGATAATAAATATTTTTGCTATATAAATGTCTCTAAAAATAAACAAGAAAACTGTTTAGATTCCAATAGAAAATCTGACCCAAAAAACATGAAAAGTAGGAAGAAATAAAAGTATTGAATAACCATACGACAAAAGGTCAAACTTTTCCAGTAACCAAGAAATAAAAAGTATTTCTTATTTAAAAAATATTGACAAAAACATCTCATATTCTGTAAGGGTATAGGGGAACACCCTTTCAGAGGTCAGTTTGACAGTGTAAGTAAGTACCTTTTGACCCAGTAATCCCACTCTTATAGATAAATACTGAAGACCTGTGTCCTGGTCACAGGTCGTTCACCAAAGCATTAAGTATTATAAGGAACAATCATTAAGGTTTGTTTAAATTATAGTTATTTTATGTGATAGAATATTATGAAGCCATTATAAGTCATGTTTTCAAATAATATTTAATAACTTTAAAGAATGCACTATAGAATTTTTCATAATATAAGGTAACTGAAAAGAATAAAAATCTTTGTATCTATAATATGATCCAATTTTCCTTTTTAAGTACTCACAAATACATATACATTCATTGAAAAATAGTATTGCATTTTTAAGTTTGTATGTATGTGTGTATATATATACACATAACATACATATACATTTGTAGGAAAATAGAATAAAGGCTCAAGGAAATACATCAAATTGTTAATAGTAGTCATGTTTTAGAGACAAGATTGAAAGTGATTTTTATATTTTTACTCATATGCTTCTATAGTTTCCAAATTCTATACTGAATGCAATTAGACAATTGATAGTTTTTTTTTTAAAAAACAGAGATGTTGGTGGAGTCAAGAAAAATTTTTAATATGAATGGCTTATAACTTTCATGTGTTCATTAATGGCAGAAGCAAAATAGAATGAACTGCTTAAATATAATTGATCCAAAACCTTAACTGGCTTTTAAAGAGCCATTAGATCTATTATATAATTTTCTGTACTATTTTGCATTGTTTAAATCTTAAACATTTTAACATTCTTAAGGCAACAACAGAAGAATCTTTCAATTTCAGGTGGCTGGCTGTGTTCATATCAGACAAACAATGATCTTTGGATATAAAATATTGGGAATTTTAATCTATTCCTTTTCTCTTGACTACATATCAAAGACTTGGAGTACTTAACCAGTGAAAATTTCAGCTTGGATCTCAATTTTAAATCCCTTAAGTTATAGTTTTTTTTAGCAACTATGCTTCTAGCATCATGTTGACATTCTTTAAGAGCAAAAGCAGCAGATACAGAGTAGCTTTGTGTGTGTGTGAGTGTGTATATAAAATCAATGAATGGAACATCTCTGAAATCCTCTAAGGACCTTCAGCTCCAAGAGTCTCTGGGTTCCCCTCCCACCAGCAGTGTTATTTCCTGCAGTCATATTCTTCTCCACCTACCCATGCCAAGCTGAGGTTAGAGAGATCACGTGAATCAGGGAAATGAAAAAATGGCTTATCTCCATGTCACAACAACAACAAAAATATTAATTTGAGAAGCTATCCCCTTTGCTCCCAGGCAAGCATAGCAGAAAATAAAATATGCTGTTCTGAAGGGCTTCATTAACCGGTGTGGGAAGGGTGGTTGCTTTGATGTAACCGCTCTGCCAAAAGATGTCTTTGCTGTTGTCTAAACATGGCCAGGGTGTCCAAATTTAAGCAACAGTGAAAAAACATTGAATAACTGCAGGAATATCACAGCCAGAGCACAAATCTACTTCCAATTTCCCCACACGAACATGCAACAAACTTTCAACGGCTCAAGTGCCTTGGCTTGGCAAACTGTTGTTATATGTGAAATAATCACACATAAAACACTGTACACAACATACTGACAGCGCACATTAAGTGCTAATTATTGCCATTATTCTTTGAGCTGTACACACATTAATAACACTCCCTTAACTTATCTTCTAGCAAAGGAGGCTCTTCATCAAAACTGCCAATGTAAGGAGATTGTGAATAATAATCGGAGTTGGAGGCTGGCTGAAAAAATTGTCCTGCATAGTCTGGTGGCATGAGCATTTCTGCTGGAACAAAAGAGGCAGGCTGAGGCTGCGCGTCTGCTTGTTGTCTAGAAAAACAAAAATACTCATATTTACACATCTAAGAAAAAAGTTCATAACACATCAAGGGAGAAAACTACAATTTCTCTTTCATGAATTTGCCTGGTTTTATGAATATTTACCTATGAAAGAAATAATTTGTTTCAAAAGAGTAAAATAACTGATCATAGGAAGACTTCTAAAAAATGATCCATACTAACAAATATTAATTAAGAATGTACAATGTGCTGGACACTTCCCCTCATGTTTTCTCTATTAATACTCTACAAGGTAAAATGTATTCTTAATTCCATTTTACAGAAAGAGAAGTAGAGGTTCATAGAGACTAAATGACTTGCCCAGTATCCTGCAATGACACTGCAGGTGCGGGACTCTGGCTGGGGTTTTCTGAGCAGCGCTCTGCTCCCCTCACATGCTGCTTTGTCACTGATCTTCGGGGACTGTCACCAACCCTGATATCCCTGTAAGTCTTTGGAAGCAGCAAGTAAAAATCATAATTTTAATAGTATAGTCAATTCATAGGGAAAAAATGAATACATAAACTAACTGCGAATTCGTCTGTAAAGAAACAATACGTTTTCCAGTTCTGGCCATTCCTAGACAATTATTGCCAATTGAGTTATCTTTTGTGTCTAGCTAAATGTGTTCTACAGCTGGTTTTAGAGTCCCTCTTTTGAAATGAGCAATTTAGTTTTGCCAAAGTATGATGTTTCATTACCTCCTTGACCATGTTTTTGTTTTTTATTTTACCATTTGCATGGGTAAGTTGGAAAACAACAATCTTTGTAAATAATTTCTTGTAGAGCTACAGAAAGGAAGGAAAAAGGTAGAGTGTGTGGGGTTATTTGTTCATTTTAAATTGTTTTTACGTGAAAGAAGGGGAAGAAACATAAAGAGTTGTCCATTAACATGTTTAGGTGTTTCGAGTTCTTTCATCAAAGCCCGTGGGGCTAAGCTAAATATACAGTCCAAGATTCTGAACTTTGAACTCTCCCCGATCTCTTTATGGTAAAATATTTGCAAAATGGCTTTTAATACTTTTCTTCCAACATCAATCTTCATATGAAATCTAAGAATAACATATTCAACCTCCTTTATATGAGTAAGCCTGGCCAAGAAAATAACCTATTTGGGCAAAGAAAGCCAGAGAGAGAGAGAGAGAGAGAGAGAGAGGAGATACAAAAATACTAAATCATTCACTAACTCACCTGTAAGCTAATTAAGAGAAGGGACCTGGTGTAGTATTGTTTGAATGTCCAAGAACATATGCTGATTACCTACTGTTATTATTCATTTAGCCATCTGTTATGTTCTTAATTTTTTTCAGCAAAGCAGGCACACTATGAAAAGTATTGGTAAAAAAAAATTATAAATAAGAATCTGAATGGCTTGTTGGTTGATAAAGTCCCCTTAATATGCATTTCTTAAAATTTAAGCCATTCTAGAAGAATAAAATGGGCAAATGATGATGATTCAATGGACCAGTGTCTAAATTAAACTACATTATTGACATACCAGCCTGGCCCCACCTGACTCATGCCCAGTGGTACTAACTAGCCTTGAGGAAACGTAATCTTCACAGCTATTACCTACAAAGCAACCTCTGTCAATGAGGGGACTCATATGGGTAGCTACTTTGATGCAGTCCTCCCTAAAGAGAAAAACACATTTTTATAGAAAAAAATATATACATGCTCATCACTGGTCAAATCCTTTCCCTTCTTCTTTATTGCATCCATCTCTGCTCCTTCGTCTAGCAAAATTCCATCAGGAGCTTGGTGTCTATTCTCTTTATTGTAATGAGAGCATAAATTGAAATTCCTCTACCACTTATTTAAGTAAGTAAAATTTTAAAGTTTGTCCTAAAAAGGGAAACACAAAATCCTTTAATTATTTAAATTACCACGCTCACCTTTGATAACTATCTAAATTTGAATTCTCTTTTTTATCTTATAACTGTGACTTTGTACACTTTGACTGTAATATTTAACATGACATCCCAACTAACAAAACCTATGCAATACCAAAATAATCACATTATTAGTCCAAAGCCTCACCCAGAAACCTCTGTAAATAACCTAACCCAATTCTCATGTTTGAGGCCTTTTTCCCAAAATTGCTATGAACAACAATTTTAAGTGTATATCACGAGGCTGGGCGCGGTGGCTCACACCTGTAATCCTAGCACTCTGGGAGGCTGGAGCCGGTGGATTGTTTGAGCTCAGGAGTTCGAGACCAGCCTGAGCAAGAGCGAGACCCTGTCTCTACTAAAAGTAGAAAGAAATTAACTGGACAACTAAAAAGACACATAGAAAAAATTAGCCGGGCATGGTGGCGCATGCCTATAGTCCCAGCTACCCAGGAGGCTGAGGCAGGAGGATCGCTTGAGCCCAGGAGTTCGAGGTTGCTGTGAGCTAGGCTGATGCCACGGCACTCTAGCTCAGGCAACAGAGTGAAACTCTGTCTCAAAAAAAAAGTGTCTATCATGAAACTACACTTAGTCCCATGCCTTCTGGTTTTATGCTTTTTTACTAGATAGCACCCACTCTGAATGGCCAGTGAGTTCTCTCACATGCTTAGTGACATCTTTCAAGCCTATAATTTTTTCATGGAAAAAAAAAATCCTAGGACAATGGGACTGGACACTTTACTATTTGCTCTGTTAAATAGTCTATAGGACTTGATGGTTAATCTACTAGAGGCAATTTAATGAGTCACATTAATATGCTCAATATTTAAGATGTTAATGTTATGTATCTATACCCCACACAACAGTGGGAGTCTTTTGGAGTACACCAAGAAAATACAACTCTTCTCCTGGAATCCGTAGCATCTTAATTAGCTTAATGAAAAGCTAATACTGAAATTGTGATAATTTGTAATTCAGCATATTATTCCAAATGAAATAAATGTCAACTGAATTAGAACAAAGGAAACAATGGACTCTGGCTGGTTGGATCTAACTAAATACGAGCTTTGTTACTAAATGTCTCCTCTTCCTGTAAAAATCACTTCAAGCAACTGTGAAGTGACTGCAAGAGTCCTTTAGAACAACCAGTAACATTCTTGGTCATACTTCCCTTCTCCAATGTAGTGGAGTTACATTTCTTCCTGTAATGATAATCCAATGGTAGGATTCATCCTTAACCAAGTAGAGTGATTCGCAAACATGACCTTTTATGTTAGATTCCCAGGGTTCAAATCCCTGTTTTGTAATCTTAAACAAATGACTTCACGTTCTGTGCCTCAGTTTTCTCATCTGTAAAGTGAGGATAGTAGAACTTGTAGGGCTGCTGTGAATTAAATTAGCTAAAATAAGTAAAGCATTTAGCATTGTGTTGGGCATAGAAGAAATGATCAAGCAGTCAATTAGCTAAGTGTTTGCATATTCCTTTCTTGCTAAGACTCACAGTAATGCATCCTAGCCACCTTCCATGCACCCAGGAATAGCATCTTCTGTATTTGTAATAGTTGTCTCCCAGTCTGTCACTTCCTTAAAGAAAATCAGCATTAATAGGTGGTGGAAAGTTTGTGTCCCTTCTGTGCTGATCATCTTTAACTTTTGTTTCCATTTTGGTTTCCCTGGAACACCCAAAACAACTTCCACATCCCACTAGTCCTTTGTTTTTCTACCAGGAGAATCTCCCCTATACCCATGCGAGGATTTTTCTCTCAGCCATAATGCAATGGCCACACAGCTAGCTAATCTATGTAAAAACTCTCTGTATGCACACTCACTCTTCAACATTCCCCTATTCACCATTCAGACCTGGGTTATGAAATTCTAACTAGCCCAGAGATTTGTCTTTACTTACATGATGTTGTGTTAAGATAAGGCACAGCCTCAAGCTGGGTAAAATTTTTGACCTGTTTCTGGGTGAGCAGGACTTAATCTTTGCCTTCCAGTGCAAACATAAAAGGCCTTTGTTAGAAGAGTCAGTTATAACAGTTTCCGTGGTTCAAGATACATTTCTTTCGCCTACAGGCTGTTTTCTGTGTTCCATAACATAACCATTAACTACACATTTTATTAGAGGTTTTGTTTTTCCAAAACTGTAAGTTTGAACTTCCATATCATAATGGTCCACTGGTGCCGCTTTCCTTGTCCAGTCCGACCCTGGGGGATGCAGGTAGCAAGTTCACTCCCGGCGTCATTGGGAGAGCAACACTGTAATTCAGGTAGTGAGGTAGGTACCACCAAAGAAGTACAATGCATAGCAATTCTGTCTCCACATTCGGGCTCTTATGCAAGTATAAGTATACTTCTTCCAATTAGGTGGCACTGCAACCTTTCAGGAACTTGAAACCACAAATGTTTTCAGAATGGGTACCACCACCTTAAACAGGAGAAAACAATAGCATGACAGGTCAACAACAACAACAAAAAATGCCCTATTGGTTGAAAAAAATTTAGTCTGGGTGCCCAGAAACAATTTCTCTGTATAAGTTTACAGTTTAGGGTATAAAAGCAGGCATTCTATATGCCCTTTGCAAAGCCACGTTGTATAGATTCAATTTAAGTGTACCATCAGGCAACAGTAGCTGGGGGAGTTGGCTTATACAACATCCCCGGATTCTGGCTGGTTCAGCTGGGTGCCAGGTGTTGCTACTAACTGTGTTTGAAATACTAGAAGATCATGTCTGAAGATTCAGAAAAGATGATGATTCAGTGTTGATATGTAAAAATCCTACCAGAACATTCAAAGGGAGTTTTCCACTTGTCCTCACCTTTCTGTAGCAATATCTAATTCTTTCTTCAAATAATATAAACAGATTTCCCATTTTAAAAATTGGAAAAATATAGTGGGAAAATACAGCCTAGGTAACCAGCTATAGGTGGTTGGGAATTACCCCATCTGAATTACTGAATAGTTATGTGTTTTTGTTGTTGTTGTTTTTTAAAGAGAAAGCTTCTCCTTGTTCATTCTAAAATAAGAAATGTTTTTAAATATAAATATCTTCATTGTCTTAATAAGCACAGTCAATCAGCTCTGAGATCAGTACTCCATTGAGTCAAACAGAATTTTTAAAATAAGTTCCCAAGTACTGGGAGCAGGGGTGAGGGGAGGGAGAGAGTGAAGAAGAGAGGAAGAGACAGAGACAGAAACAGGCAGAGACAGAGACACAGAAGCCGAATGATTGATTATAAGTGTCCTCTGGATTCTCATGTCTTTTATCAGGACGATGAGCATCTTATTCTTATTTGGGGTATATTTTAATCGAACCATTCATGGTATGAATAAAAGATATATCTCTGCAGGTCCTTTGATGTACACTGGTAAATCACTGACCTGAATCCATGTTTTATGTGCCTCATAAAACTACCGCAGCTGATGTGCCCTTTCCTGATTCCTGAGACCCGTACAGTGTGGGCTGGAATTTAAATGTTACTGCCTCCAAATCAGGACCTGGATTTAGATACTGAGAGATTAAAGCAGGCCAGGCCATCAACCTGATGTAATATAATCATGAGCTTTCCTCATTCGGTTATTTCCAAAGGAGGAAAAAAATTTCTTCTCTTTGTCGTCCTGATTTCTGGGAGATGTTGATACAAGCAGCCAAAGGGAGAAAGCAAATTGTAGCAGGTGGGGGACAGGGAGAAAGCTGTGGTCGTGAGTGCTAGCTTAAGGAGAAAGTTCTCTCTTACTGAATAGTTTAGTTTAGTCTGAAAATGTAAATGCTTCCCAATTGCTTATCACATCTGAAGAAGAGAATGGAGGAAAGAATCAGAAGTTTCAAGGCAACTGGTTCCTTTCTACCAAACAGGAGAGCAGAGCTGAAAAAGCCTATTAGATAGTGTTCACTGGTGGGCTGTATATTTAGAATGACCATGCTGGAATACCTTAGTGCTGAGACTCCTCCCTGTGGCCGAAACATTTTCCTGTTTTTTCTTGACCTTCCAAAGTATAAATCATAAAAGGCAGCCGGACTAGTGTTGGACAGGATAGAATAGGGGCATGAATGAGATAAAATCCCAGATATTTAACTTTTCCAGTTTTAAAAACATTATATCCCAATACCATTCCCTACCCTTTAGAGCAGTGGCGCAGCAGGAGTAGCTAAGGAAGAAGCTTGTGAAAACAGCATCATTTGCTTCTGTCTGTAGGAATGATCACTCAGTGAAAACAGTGTTCAAATTTTTTATGGGCAGAATAGGAACAGAAGTCTCCCCACTGCCTGTCATATTTGTGTCTTTTCTTCTTTCTGTCTTGAGCTGTTAAGGTATTTTTTTGTGTTAAAAAAATCTTCAAGAATTAATACATTTGAAATACACTACATATCCTAATTTGCCATAGTACAGTTTATTTTTATTGTCCTAATGTTATCGTTAATAGCACACATTTCACATTCAAAAATGTCTTGATTCTACCACAAATCAAGAGTCTGTAGTCCTAACCTAGACCACAAAACAACATCCAAAAAGCAACTGTGTAACCAAATACAGTATGTTTAAGTGACTTTAGGTAACAAAGTGTCAATTGGTTCTGTAAGCCATCCTTGCATATATAAATAACACTCATATCATGGTCTTACTTTAATACATACTTTCCTACACACTATCACAATTGTTTTCCATTTCAATTTATGAAGTAGGTATTATTAATGTCCTCATTTTTCAGATTAAGACAGTCAGAGAAGTCTCTCCAATATCACAAAGACAACATCTAGTAGAGCCAGAATTTGAACCAAATTCTTCTTACTCTAAATGCCGTATTTTGCTACTAGTAAAGGACAAATACTAAATTCTTAATCATTTTATTTTCAGTTCAAGTAGAATTTTCATTGTAAATAACTAACATATTTTGAAATATGTTTACCTTGATTCCATCATAGCACACTATTCACACTATATCATAATTGCATATTTAATTGCCCAATTCCTTGGCATAAAATCATACATTTTGTGAGGAAAAAGACTGTGGATTTCATCTTTATCTTTGGGTTTGTAGTACCCTTCTTAATTTTTGTTATGCAAGCGGGCATTCTATAAATGTTTACTAAATTAAATGAAATCTGTTTCTCAAGCAGCATCCTGGAAAATCTCAGGGAAAAGAAGAACGCTTTCTTGTTTGCCAAGTACTTGTATTCAGACTCCCTGTTGAGTGATATTTTGAAAAGAGGAGACAAGTCATTCGCTCAGCCTGGGCCCCAGGTAATCGATTCCATGGGGAATCGATGGAGAACTGGATTAAGTTCTCTGCCCTTTGGTGACATTTTTTTCTTGGGAACTTTACTGAGATAAACTGAGACAAACTTTGACTTCTCCCAAGGAAACCTCCCCACTTAGAACCCCCCCCTTGCCATAATATTAAGACTTCTTAAAATGAGAGCAAGATAAAATACTTACTTTCCAGATCCATAGTGATTTCCATGAGCATTAGAATCATTACAACTCTGCTCCTGATTATCAATGGTATAATTAGATTGATAAAAATCGGACTCAAATTGCCCCAAGTTTGACATCCTGAAAAATAAGAGTTTTTTTTTCCTAAGTTCATGAGTCAATGTAACTTATTTTGAGACATTTACAATGATTAATTGATGATATGGTTATGACTGAATTCTTATCAGAGAACAAGGTATTCTTTGAAGGGGTAAATTAAGTATTGAGGGAAGGATGTGGAAATATATGCTAGAACGCCATCTGCGAAATGTGTTATCTTCAACTACTTCTGAAATTTTCACACCATGGACTATGACTTTGACTAAATTGACTTTAATTGATCTGAAACAATTAACATTCTTCTCCAAATATCTTATTCTTAACAGTTTAAGAGAAAAAGTTTAGAACTTAGTACACATCTAGGTTTTCCCTTAAGCAATGAAGCAGTGTCAGGTCTTCACTTTAAGCGTGTGTGTGCAACATGCAAACATACACACACACACACACACACTTATGTACACACACTTATAGCAAGACTATAAAGCAAATGGCTGACAATAGTAATGCTATTTAAGTTTGAGTTTCCTACAGCTTTAAAGTTTGCTAACAGCCTCCCTATTCCCCAAAACAACAACCAAACCCTGAAACCTATTTCCTAGTTCTAGATAGCAGTTCCCAAAAAGTGTTTGGAATGTTTTCATTCTTACTTTCCTTTCGATACTGTACCTGCACTTCTGGCTGAGTCAGGGAGAGAAAGGCTCAATACTGCTAAAGGAACAGGCTTTTTTCCTATAAATATATACTCTTTACATAGTTTCTACTCACTTCTGCGAATGAAGAGGAAGGCATGACCTTGACTGAGACCTAATGGCCAGGAATACCAGAGGGAAAAAGAGATTTGAGAGGAGAAAGAGGTGAGGGAAGAAGAAGGTATTAGAGAGATAGGAGGGACTCTCGATAAAAATTAGAGAATGGAGAAGAGAATTCTCAAGTGAACAAATACGATGATTCAACTCAACATTTTAATCTTTGTTTTTCTTGGAAAAAAGTTTGTTTTAAAAAAGTGAATTTAAAAATCACTAGGAGTAATCCATGTAATTATAATCATCTGTGTAATACTACTTATAGTAAATTTCAAATGAAATTGCATCAACAGCCTTAACTCTAAGGGCCTCATTAATCAAAAATATTCGAGCAACAAATGCCACATATATCAAATTTGTTCAGTAAAAATACAAAAAGCTTTTCTAAAATTAGATGCAGCAAAATCAATCAAGATTTTTCGTTAGTAATGTGTGTAAAAGTAGCTATGAATTATGTAAACTAAAATCAGGACTTAGTGATAAATCTTTTAATAACTTATAATTTAAAGAACTTAAAATTTAATAGCCTAACTTTTTCAATACATGAAAATATGTTATCATAAAGCATAGGGAGTAATTTCTCGAGAATACACTAAGTTTACATGCCATGCAAAGCTTTATGTAACATGACTATTGGTATTAGAGTCCTTACATAATCCAGCTTCGTATTTTGTTTATATGCCAAGTCTTTTAGAAGGATCAGACACATACCTCTATGTATTTTATGTGGAAAGATGCTCCAACTAACGTAGCTTTACATGAGATTCTTAAAGCAAATCTGTTCGTGGAAAATGACGGGGCTGGCTATATATGTATGTTTCTAAATTTGTACTCTGACACTCTGAACAGATGCTACAGCCAAAAAAAAAAAAAAAAAAAAAAGCCTACCGAAAAGCCAAATACAGTATCTCATAACACTTGTTATGGTTTACAAACACAGTGAACAGTGTGCAGATGTAAACTGATAACGTGGAAATTGTGGAAAGGTAAGTTGAGTTCCCTTGCATGCATGTCTATTATACTCTGACATAAGATTATTTATTTGAGGCAAGCAGTGGAAAGTAAGACACCTCAATGTCCCCTCCACTTCATGGCCTATGAGAATGTATTTTACCTAGATAGGATTTCCTACTAATATGCAGAAGAAGTCAATATATGGCACATAATCCTAATATGAAGTTCTTAGCACCAAAATAAAAATAAGGTGTTGTTGATTTTAGCTAAATCTGAAATATTCTATTTATATGAACAACATTTAAGAAGACCAATTATGGTCTGCCTCTGACTTTTTTTTCCTGTTTCTCACTTCTCCAGCAGAGGGCAAGACAGATATATGAAATACTAATGTGATCTAGTGCTTCGCATTTGCAGGGCAGGTTCTGTCCCATTTTTGAGCCAATCCTAACCCCTGGAAGGTGTTAGACCCATCCCTGCTCTGGGAAGCTACCTGGTTGGCTCTCTCTACCCCACTGGGTCACTGCTAGGAGACTTCTCTCTAGTTCTGACCCCAGTAACCTGGATAAAACTCTGAATTCTATGTGAAGCCAGTGTCGTTGTCCCTAATACCAATTTCATGGCTAGAGGTCAAGTTCTCAACTGTGGTCTGCTTCATGCTGATTCTCCTTTCTAGGACTTGAGACTTCCCAGGGATCCAGATCTCAGTAACTGAAATTTTTTGTTCAAGTGCAGATTATTTGGCATTTAAAATTTTTCAACTGGAGCTAAAGACAGAATGTCACAGCAATTTTTTTCACATTGTTGAAAAACATTTGGAATTTAAAATATTCAACAATCTTATGAGGTATTATTATCCTGTTTTATAGAAAAAAGAAATAGAGATTAAACAACTTGCTCAAGGTCATCAACTAGTAGTAGAAAGAGCCAATGTTTGAAACATGGCAGACAGCCCAGAGCTCACATTATTATTCAAATATTAATAATTTCAGGAAAGAAGAAGAATATGCTATTGCGACAGTGCTAAGGGGAGAAGATTTTAGTACTCAGAGAAGGCCTTTTAAAGGGGTCATTTGGATAGGGATCTGCTTGATGAGAGGGAAGAAGTCATTTGAAAGATTAAAGATTATGTGAAGAACATTTTAAGCAAAGGCTTTGGGATGGTAAAGAGTTTGGTGGTTTGCAGTTTAGAAAGAAAGTCCATGTGATTAGTGATTTTGAACCAAGGAAAAGTTGAAGGAGATGAAGTCAGAGGCATGGGCAGAGGGCAGATCATAAAGGAGCTTGTCGGTCATGGTAAGGAGTCTAGATGTTAGTGTAATTGAATGAGATGTTATTGAAGGATTTTAAGCAGTGAAATGATATCATCAGCATTATGCAGAAGTGGAAGAGACAGCCTGGTTAGGAGGAGGCTGTTGCAACAACACAGGCATGAGACGCAGGTGGCTTGGACTAGGGTTGCAGTGGAAGGGGGAGAACTGGTCCGGAAGCCATTGCAGCTGAGAGAAGGATGAATCGAAGGGATCACGACTGGAACAGGAGTACCAGTAAGAAGAGAATTGAGTCCAGGAAGATGACGAAGAGTTATCTGAACAGAGGAAGGTCCAGTGGAGACAGAGAGGACTGAACGAGTACAGAAGATTTATGGAAAGAAGATTTAATAGGATTCAATTTCGATTGAATAGGACGGAGAAGGAAAAGGCAGTTATCAATGATGATTTCTAGAATTCTGACAAGTTTTCTGTCCTAATATATAACATAACGCTATAGGGTAAGGCCAAATAGTAGCCAAATTTAGATCATCACATTTTCTATTCCTTTTCTCAAAGTTTTTGTGTGAGAACATAGGTCTCTTCCTGTAACAGCAAGGATTCAGGGTATATTCTTTTTTTCTGGCATACAAATTCACAGAAAATCTTACTAAAGATAATATTTTTAATCTTAGTCCATTTAGATAAATTTTAAACTTATTTTTTGATTTTGTACTTTTCAACATTGTTTCCTTCATAAAAACTGGCTTGATTAAGTGAACTACAGGAATACATGGACCAAAAATGGCATATAAAAATGAAAGTAATCTAAATCTCAAGTGAACTATAAGCTATGAAACATTGCAGACCAAATGACTTCAGTCTCCTGAGAAGTGCATTAATGGACCGTTAATGCATATGCCAGAATATTTTAAAGCTTCTCTTATAAAGGTAACATTAGATATGTATAAAATATGCATTTAAGTGTTTTTTTACATTAATGAATCATCTGATTGTTATAGTGTATGCTGAAGAACAGAATGTAGATCAATATTATATACAGTCACCGTGTCATCAATTGAATATTTTAGCTCATTTATTTAAATAATAGTTTCTGGGTTCTGAATGACCAAAAAGACTGCATAATATGAGTAAAGATTCTCACTAGATATGAAAAGCCCCATGTTCTACTGACAACCACTTTCCTTTCCTTCCCTTTCATTTCCCTTTCTGTCCCTGCTCTCTCCTTCCCTCCATCCTTTCCTCCCTTCACTTTGTCCTCTCTCTGAATTCTCTCCTCAGGTGATCTCATCTATTTTCCTGGCTTTATATATTACAGACAATCCCAAACTTACATATGCACCTCTGATCTTTTTTTCTCAGCTCCAGACTGTCAATTTGACAGATGTTTCATACTTAACATAATCAAAACCAGATTTTTAAAAAATCTTTACCTCCCCAACCCAATACTCTTTTCTCCGTTTCAAAAAATGGCATCACAAAGCACCCACTGACTCAAATCAGGAATCATCTAATCTGTCAACAAACTCTACCAATTCTTTCTCAAAAATGTATCTCCCATTAAGCGATTTCCTCCATCTCCCCTGCTGTCAGCCTGGTTGAAGCCACCCTGTTCTCCCAATTAGACTTCGTTTGTAATTATTCAACAAAGTGAAATACCGCTTTTAAAGAAGCAGATTGGCAGGAGGCAATAAAGGTTAAATTAACAGATTGTAAAAATTATACCTTTAGTGAATTGCCAAAATCAGGAAAGATTTTTCTGCGGTTGCTAACTGCAATTAGCAGGGGGACTCAAAGAGAAGAATTTCCATCCACATCCACAATTTCTTAGTATCTCTCTGATCATCTGTCAAGTGTTGTAGAGACTGACTTGCTCAATAGATATATCTGCAACAATTTGCCCTATACCTGACAATTACACATACATATTTGTGTTAAATTAAAGAATGAATTATAAGGTGGATGGATGAATGATCACTACTATTAATTCTGCATACTTGAATCCAATGTTTCAGTCAATGTCTATCAATATAAGCATCATATAAAATTGTGACATCCATCACTGAAGTCCTCTGATATAAAAACAGAGGCTCAAGAGAGGCCCAGTGAATTGTGTAAAGTCACACACCTAGTATGTGAAAGAACCCAGTCTGAAACATCAATTCCCTCACTCAGACCAGTTTCCTTTCATTTCTCTGTTTCTCCAAAAACATTATATATGGCTGTCCAAAATTCTGGTGTTATGACTGTACCTATTTGGAAATACTAAATGATGTTTATTTATAACCCCTCAAAATATTTTTCAGCTGAACAGAGCTCCCAATAAACCAAAAGGAGAATGTGTTATCATTTTCTACCTCTGCTGACAGGAAAACTGATTGTCCATTACCAGTGTTTATCATGTAATTACTTTATTTTGGCAATCTGTATTGCAATTTAATGTACATTGGCTGCATTTTACATATAAATTACTATTCTCATTAATGCAGAGAAGAATACAATGCATTTCATTTTCCATTATTTTTAATGCATTTGGTCAACATTCTCTACAAGCACTTTTTGTTAGTAGCACAAAAGATTTGTTCCTGATCATCTGCCCTTTAAAGACCATGCTGTTTCTATTTTATAAGTCTGAAACTGCAGCCCAGAATATTACATAGTCACATGAAAATAGGCATAAAATTCTGTTTCATTGTATGAATTTTAAAGAGCTCAATATGTTCTATAGCAAGAAAAGAAAAGAAAACTACAGGGGGTTTTGCTTCATTAATACTGTCATAATTATCTCTGGCTTTTAATCTGGCTGTTTCTTGTCAGCTTCCACTTTTGTCTTAGTAGAAAAAATTGGAATCTAGCAGAATTATTACTGAACGCTTACTAAGTTTTTAGGTTGGTAATAATTAAATGTTAGCAGAAGCATACTTTGTACCTGTAATTATGAAAGTTGACATGAACAGTAGTTGAGTTGTACATTCTTGGCATCCATATGATTATAATTGTCATTTTTAAATGTAATAAGTCAAATTTATCTACATTTAGCAAATTGCTGTAATTAATTTTCATAGGCAGCCTTTCCTAGGAATTACATAAATTCCTCCATAAGTTATCTAACCAGATGGATCCTCAGTTCTCGCATCTGTAAAAAGGAACAAAATGTATACCTACATCTTAGGTACAGTTTATTTCATTTTTATCTCATCCACTTAATTTTATTTTTTTGTTTCATAACATACCTAAATCATTCATCTAAATATATGTATATATGTGTATAAAAATAAACATATAAAATATGAGGATTAGGCAGAAGTTTGCAAAAGGAGCAATTACCACAGTATCTGGAAGTAGTAAATGCTCAATAAATAGTACTTGCTATGATTATGATTCTAAGTGAAAGGAAGCTGGATCAATAGCAGATATCTATATTTATTCTTGTGTCCATTATTTATAGTCATTCAACACATAACTTTTTTTAGTGAACTCTACTCTGATAGTACATAAATCTGCATAAAAGTTAATTTTATCAAAAGAAGGTGGGGGGTATATATGTGCAAATGCTTAGTCTTACAGATAGATTGTGATTAGAGATTCAACATTTCTTGAGCATTCATCTTTTATTTTATAAAAAATAAATTGATTGGGCACAGTGGCTCATGCCTATAATCCTAGCACTCTGAGAGGCCAAGGTGGGTGGATTGTTTGAGCTCAGGAGTTCGAGACCAGCCTGAGCAAGAGTGAGACCCCGTCTTTACTAAAAAGATAGAAAGAAATTAACTGAACAACTAAAAATGCAGATTAAAGATAGCTAGAAATTCCTTGACATTCCTCTTGTTAAGAAAGAATACCTTTCACCTTGACTATGGGCTGGCCTTAGTGACTTGCTTGACCAATAAAATGTGGTGAAAGTAATGTGCTCAGACTTCTGAGGCTGGAAGTCACTTAGCTTTTGCCTTGATCTCTTGGAACACTTGTTCTTGGAGGCCAACTGCAAGTAATAAGGGAATGTACCTTGAGGTCATGCTGGAGAGTCCATGTGGAGAGACCCACATGGAAAGGCCCTGTGACTACAAGAAGAGAAATAAGTTATTTTTTAAGTCCCCGGCTTGTCCAATCATCCCAGTTGAGGCCAGCATATAACAGAAACAAGCCAGCCTGCCAATTCTTCCAAATTGCCGACGAACGAGCAAAAGGAATGATTGTTTTAAGCCACTAAATTTTAGAGTGGTTTGTAATAATAGCAACAAATAACAAGAACACAATTTGGTGTATGTAATCATTTTTTTAAAATGTTACATTGGCTCTGAGACAAGATAGGAAGAAAAAGTTGGAAGAGCCGCAAGGGGACTGTTAGTGGAAGCTCAAAGGGCCCCAGGGTAAGGATTTGAAAAATAGTGAAAAATATGTTTTCGAAAGATGGAAAAAAAATACCCTATTTTATGTAGCGTCAGAAAGTTTGGCAATGCCATTGCTAAAATTAACTTGAAAAATAGAAAGGGAACTTTCCGGGCAAAATACAGAAAATGACCTCAGATAGATTTAAGGGTATACTTGGTAGAGCTTCTAAATATCTTCTGGGCATGCCTTATGGACACTCTCAGTTAAATGATAAGGGTTTTAGGAATATTAACATATCTCAACATCCACAAGGTGGCCTAAGTTAGAAAAGGTCCTCCCTTAGAAAGAACTATTGGTTGTGAAGTTGATTGTAAATTGATCCATTAGAAATTCAAATAGGGAGGCAGGAAACACACTGAGCATCTCTATTCTTTGGATAGAAGTTGGTACAATCTGTATATAGTAAAAATTCTACCACAAACTTTGCAGATACTGACATGTTCCATTTGTTTCAGTATGTATTCATGATCACTTGTAAAAGGTGCAAATGTATCTTAATGTCATCTTCTTAAAAACAATAGGAAGCAGCATAATTTGTTAATCCTGTATCTTTTCCAACAGGGAAGAGACATCATGTATTAAAGGGTGAGAATTATTAGACTTAAATTTTCAAACCTCAAATCTAAAAAGGTACCTTTGACCAAGTGTATTGCAAACAAAACTACGCTGAAGACAGAAGATAACAGAAATATTACTTAGTGAAGTAGAATCAGGCGTGGGGACTTGGTTTTAATTCCCTGTGCCTCCATTTCTGGCCAACAGATAAAAGTTCTTGGTTCAAGGCACTCACCACAATGGACCCTATAAAGGTACTGTCAACCTTTGCCTCTCTAATGCCCTTTCTTCCTTTTTTTTTTTCTAACTTATATTCCTTCTGATGGACGCATGTTTTTCTTCTGCTGAAACCATTTGCTAAATTATACCAACTGTTGTCCTGTCCTGTGCAGTAGCTCCCCACTATGTTCTAAGACCCTCAGTGGTCTTTGAACATAGATATATATATATATATATATATATATATATATATATATATATATATATATCAAACCCTATATATACTATGTTTTTTCCTATATATACATACCTATGATAAAGTTTAATTTATAAATTAGGCACAATAAGAGATTAACAAAAATAATAAAATAGAACAATTATAAAAATATACCGGAATAAAAGTCATGTGAATGTGGTTCCTCACTTTCTTTCTCAAAATATCTCATTATACTGTACTCACCTTTCTTGTGATCTGTCGACATGATAACCGAGGCAGCTACTAAGTGACTAACATACATGGTGTCATGTAGACTACATAGATGTGCTAGATAAAGGCATGATTCAAATGGGTTCCACTTGTACTCACCTAATGGGTTCCACTTGTACTCACCATCAAATTGGTATTGACTGATTAACACTATGATGCTCAAAGGGTGGGAGCGAACACTGGGGAATTGGGGGGTGGGGGGTAGACCCAAGTCTGAACAACGTGGGGGGTCACTGTGGAGGGGTGGGATATGCTTGAAAAGTAGTTGGGGAGCGGAATTAGGGGTCTCAGTAGGGGAAAGGAATTCCTCAGAAACTGATTTATGTGATTAACTGTACACCTCGGTAAATTCACTGAAAATCATTTAATTGTACACTTAAAATGGAGTGTTGGTTGTACGTAGATACAGTTGGAGCACTATGTATGTACTCTCTGGACTACTTTGACAGAGTAGGTTTCTGAATGTAACAAGATAAGTCAACTTG
>CAUYRT010070181.1:0-47807 GCA_963574885.1 Lepilemur ruficaudatus | reverse complement strand
AGTAGCTGGGACTACAGGCATGTGCCACCATGCCCGGCTCATTTTTTCTATATATATCTTTAGTTGGCCAATTAATTTCTTTCTTTCTATTTATAGTAGAGACAGGGTCTCACTCTTGCTCAGGCTGGTTTCGAACTCCTGACCTTGAGCCATCCGCCCGCCTCAGCCTCCCAGAGTGCTAGGATTACAGGCGTGAGCCACTGCGCCCGGCTTCTGAGACTCTTTTCATTAGAGCTAGTGCACTAATATGTGATTTGTTTACCCACCAAAGTGCAAAAAGTGTTCAGTCACTGGAAAGGATCAACATTTACACCTGGGTGATTGGGAAGCCTTTGTCCCCTGCTAGACCAAGAGTAGAATCAGGCTTCTGTGGATCAGGTAATTGTGAGCAGAAGTTCCTGGATGCTGTCCTGAGAGAGCATCTGCGTGAACTCTCTTGTTCTCTGCCCATAAAAAATCTATAATGAACAAGGTATTTGTTACATCCTCACATATTTTCCGTTTGCTTCTGCACTGTTGATTGGCAGGTGGATCAGCAGTGAGTATTGAATTGTTCAAGAAAAGTCAAAGACAAATCTCAGGACTATTCTTATGCCATAAATGTCTTAAATTTGGAAGACAAAGGAAAAGTTAATAAAACATTTTGTGACCCTCAAATCAACCACCTGCCACCCTCCCTGTTTGCCCATACACACATCAATATATACCTACAGACATTATTATTCTCGCCTCTCAGGTCTCACGCAGAAAACCCAGAGATGTCATAGAGAATCCTCTCAGGGGTACACCATGTGTCCCCCACTTGAGTAATTACAACCCATGTTCATCCAGGCTGGGCAGGCTGACCTTATCTCTTAAGTTCTTTATTAAACAACATCTGTACCTCACTCTCCTGTTGTGGTGAGGTAAGAGATAGATTCTTGCACAGCCTGGTAACAGCTGTTTTATCATTCCATTTACAATCTACAAGAATACCAAGGAAAAACTCCCAACTGTGAAGCAAGGATGATCGGAAACACTCTGAGCTCCAGATTAAAAGCAAGAAAATTGCACCAAACCTCAGAGAGATTTTTTTTTTTTCTGTGCTTCACACAGAGGCCTCACACCATCACTGACTCCTTGATTAAATTGTTAAAGTTTAATAAATTATTATCATGCTCCTGTGGAAAACTATAACTTAAAACTTTGTTTCTAACTAAAAGCTCTACATACTTGCTAGTAATTTTTCAACTAATGCTGATTAAAAAAAAATTCACATAGAAACATTCCCCACCAACACACCCTAATCATGGCATTAGGCATTAAACATACTTCACTCAGTTAGATTCCAGACAAGTAACAATACAGTTTATCCTCACATCAGCAATTGTTACATCAAAAAGAAAAGACAGAGGCATAACTAAATGAATTGCACAGAGAAAGGCAAGTGGATAGAGAGAAACAGCTTTCATTTGCACATTTATATAGCTCAGGAATCTACTAAAGGTGTGTAAGAAACAAAATCTGAAAACTTGTTTACCCATGGGTTTTTTTCTCATTTGTTAGAAAACTTCAATTTTAAAAAGGTAAGGGATAAATAGGTGACTAGAGAAGACCATATGGTGAATTATTCATTCTAGCTGGGCCATTCCAGGTCACAAGACAGGAGACTTCTTATAATCTTACACATAATAGAGATCTGGGATGACAGAAGCTCTGTTAAATCAACTCATACTGCATTCAATTCTTCAGAATACGGTGCTGATAAGGCATTGGTAGACCCAGGAGAGAAACATCTGAGACGAATTGTCAGGAATCACAGCAAAGCAGGTCAGAATGGAAGCCTGTTTTTTAAAGCAATTTGTCCAGAAGGCCAGACAAAGGGAAAATATCGTAGAAGGTTCTTTCTCTTCCCCTGACTTCATGTCACCATTATTAAGATGACTATGATAATAGGCTAAACAGCACATTTTTAGGGTGGAGGGGAAAGGGAAAAAATTCAGCTCAAAATTGGTGTTTTAGAACATTTTGAATGGTTATAAAAATAATATGTGTGCATAGAGGAAATTTTGAAAAACACAGAAAAGCAAAAGAGAAATAATCTTTCCTCTCACAACTCAGAAATAAAAACAATCATTAACATTTGGCATAAATCCTTTTGGTCTATTTTATGTGGGGATACATGTATTTAATAGTGACAATAAATCTAAAACATACATATATACACACATAAAATTCTCCCCCAAATTGGATAAAAATATATATATAATCTCCCAAAAATTATTAATGGATTTATATTATATGTTCTGTTTATAATCTGTTTTTTTCACTAAATATTCCTGAGTATTTTAATTACAATATTACAATGTTTTAGATTTATCATCACCAGAAAAACAGTTTGTTTTTGGGATTTTTGTTTGTTTGGGGTTGTTTTTTTGTTTTGTATTGTTTTATTGTTTTTGGTTTTTCGGGGGGGGGGGTTTGAGATAGGGTCTCTCTTGTTGTCCAGGCTAGAGTACAATGGTGTCATCATAGCTCACTACAACCTCAAACTCCTGGACTCAAACAATCCTCCTGCCTCAACCTCCCCACTAGCTGGGACAACAGGTGCATGCCACTAAGCCTGGCTAATTTTTTATTTCTTATAGAGATGAGGTTTCACTATGTTTCCCAGGCTGGTCTTGAACCCTGGCCTCAAGCGATTCTCCTGCCTCAGCCTCCCAAAGTGCTAGGATTATAGGTGTGAGCCACAGTGCAGCCCAAAATGGTTTTTAACACATTGACTGCCATGTGAGTTGTATTTAACTCAGGCCAGTTTTGAGCCCAGGGCCGTGTGACACAAAACACTGCAGTTGGTTTATAAAAATCTTACTTGTTGATGTTCTCATTGTTATAATATTGACAATTTAATTCTAAAAATGTGGATTGCATTGCATATAACTCAAGGGCAGAAAATAAAAAGAAATTAGAAAGAATTGTTTGTTTTAATAAAACATCAGGGCCCCAGGGAAAAATTTTTTCTTTCTAGTGTGGCAGTCAACGCGTTAAGCACCAATATGTATATTAAAGGTTAAACTTTTAAAAGGTTTCTAAAAGCTTGATATAGAATCAAGCAATTTCCTGACATTAAAAGAATGTATATCCAATCTTAGTTTTACAATATCCCATGAGGTATTATGCAATCATCTGGTAAAAGAAGCCAGGTTTCATAACCTCCCTAAGCTTCAGTTTCCTTATCCGTAAAATGCAATGATAGTGTTACAGCCTCCTTATTCTGTATAATTAAATCCTGGAATTGGCTGTAATATCAGTTAAAAGGGGAGTACCAAAGTGATACAAATATGCCTTAAACATTTTACAATAACTAAAAACAGACAAACGCACATTCACTAAGCTTTTGAACTAGTGCCAGTACTTTTTTTTTTTTTTTTTTTTTGAGTAGGAATCTCCTTATTACAGTTGCTGGGGCATCTTTCTTGCATAAATTACACTCGTGATCCATAATGTATCTACAATTTTCAGTTTTACTTTCTTTAAAGAGGAACAAGAACACACAAACACTTGTAGAACAGTGTAAGTGCAAAATACTTTCAGATTTTCTTAATTTTCTACCCACACTAAAGTTAAGACCAACTTGTTTAATTACTTATCAAGATTTTCCAAATGTTCCACTTAGTTTGCCCATCCATGCATCATTATTTTACACAATATTTAATAAACTCATATAATTTCAACAATGAACGCATTTGCAAAACAGTTTATGAACAAATTCAACTGATCATGTGAGCAGATGCCTCAACTGAGGGAACCTGAACAGCCCAGCACACCAGAGGATAATCCACTGGCCTTGAGGATCCAGTATCCTCTGAACACAAGTCAATGTGTTTCAGAGGGATGGGAAACTTCAAATAAGATAGCCAAAAGCTAAGTGCTTATGGTTGATTTAAATATTAATTGAGGCAATGCATGCAAAATGTTCAGCACAATGCTTGGCACCTAATTAGCTCTTGATAAACACTAGCTAAAAAGAAAGAAAAAGAGAAGAGGAAAATGACAAAGACCTTTTCTGCTGTTTTCTCACAATCATTGGAATCTAGTCGGTTTACCCAAGACCAAGCAAAGAGGGCACAGATGTTGAGTGAGGACTTGCTGTCAGGCCAGAATCAGATCTGTGAAGATGAGGACCTGGTAAAAATGAGATGCAGCAAACTGAAAGTACTATGCAGAACACAAGTTGTCTGATTCTGATGACAAATTATCACTGGACATTGGCTCCCAGAGTTGGGTGGAACCATACAGATTATAAGTAATAAAGCACCAGTGAAGACTTAACTTAGAGGAAACTATAAACCTGTATCCTCCTGTTGTTAATAAATTTTTATCAACATCCTTCTCTATCCTAGATAGAAAATTCATCTCATACCACCAGCTGTTTTCTTTTAAATTTTACCACACAGCAAAAAGGATAATAGTTAACATTAGGTTTCAATGAGCTACACTTCGAGGATATAGGGAATGCAATGTGAAAGTAAAAAGAGTTTAGCTTTCTATAAAACACAGAATTAACAGAGCACACGCTAATGATCAGTAGATGCAGTGTCAACAATGTAAATAAATAACAACCGTTTGACAAATTCATTCAAAATCCTGGAGAGCTAGAGTTGAAGCTGATTTCTTTTGCAAATAATCAATACTGAGAAGATTAAAGAAAAATAGGAGTTAGGGGAGTCCTAGGACTAGGGTTGTAATTAATAGGAAAATGGCCAGGCATAGTTGCTCATACCTGTGATCCCAGCACTTTGGGACATCAAGGCAGGAGGATGTCTTGAGCCCAAGAGTTTGAGACCAGCCTGGACAACGTAGTAAGACCCCATCTCTACAAAATAACAGTAATAATAATAAGGAAATGTAATCAAAGAACTGTTGCTCAAGTTTTAGTACGACATGCCTATGAGTAGCAGAACAAAGAATGAGAAAAGAGAAATTTCCTTACACAACAATTTAAAGCAAATATCAGCTTGGTCTCAGGCCCAATTTGGCTCACATAAATTTAGTTCAACCTTCATAGGGTCACAGCCCCCTTTGATAGCCTGTGAAAAAGCTATGGACCCCAAAGTAGTTTTTTAGCATCTTGTAAAGCTACATACACTTACCATATTACCTAGTAATTGCACTGTTGGGCATTTATTCAAAGAAATGAAAACTTACATTCACACAAAAACCTATAAACTAATGTTTGTAGCAGCCTTTATTTGTAATAGCCCCAAATAGTAAACAACTTAGACGTCCTTCAGAGAGCAAATGGCTAATCAAACCACGATACATTCTTACTGTGGAATATCGCTCAGAAATAAAAAGGAGTGAGCTATGGATACACTCAACTACTTGAATGAATCCCGAGGGACTTAGAGCAGAGTGGGGAAAAAAGCAAATCTCAAGGATCCAAATCATATGATCCCATTATATAATATTCTTAAATTAACAAAACTATAGGAATGAAGACTAGATTAGTGCTAGCCAGGAATTATGGATAGCAAGGAGAGAGGTGGCTGTGGTTATATGAGGGGTAATACAAAGTATCCTTGTGGTCATGGAACAGTTCTGTATCTCAATAGTGGTGCTGGTTATGTGAATCTTCATATGATACAATTGCACTGAACTATACACACAGACAAACACACAAATGGGTACATGTAAAACTCAGGAAATTTCAGTGAGAGCTGTGATTTGCACCAATGTTAGTTTCCCGGGCTTGATATTGTGCTATAGTTATGGGAGATGTTACCATTGGTAGAAACACAGGGCATCCCTGTACATTTTTTTTTTTTTTTTGCAATTTCCTATGAACCTATAATTATTTCAAAATGAAATTTTTTATCTTTTTTTTTTTTTTTGAGACAGAGTCTCGCTCTGTTGCCCTGGCTAGAGTGCTATGGCGTTAGCCTAGCTCCCAGCAACCTCAAACTCCTGGGCTCAAGTGATCCTCCTGCCTCAGCCTCCCGAGTAGCTGAGATTAGAGACATGTGCCACAATGCCTGGCTAATTTTTTCTATATATGTTTAGTTGATAAGAAGGGAGATTGAGGATGTAAAATGTGAAAATCAAATAAAAAAGGATTCTAAGTTTTTACTTGACATACTTCTGTGTTATTGAATTTTTTACTTGATATTCTCTGCAAAGTTTGAATTTTGTATAGTATGGACATATTCCTTTTAACATCTAAAAAAGCAAATGATGATAAAATAATAAGATAAATTCTTTCAAAAATCTGTGGACCCTCTACCCCAAAAAATTCAGAACAGTTCTGTACACGATTGTAGCAATCTCACAGACCCCAAAAACCCATCATGGATCTCCTGAAGGGTACGTGTCTCTGACTAGAAACCTCTGCTTTCAAAAAACAGATGCCTGCATGAGTGGAGAGAAGTGGGGTCAGGGGACCTATTAAATATACTCTGTAATCACCCTGGGCTCTGTTCACTATGATGCTCAGCCGCCCTCAAGTGGGAAATAAAGATTCATTCCTTGTTTCTCTGGAAGTGACTAGATAGGGAACTCTGTGTTGCAACTTTAGTAACCATACCAAGGGTGATCATAACAAACATGAAGGAATACATTAACATATAAATAACTTATTATTAAGAGTACTTAGAACAACATGAGGAAATAGAATGGTTCTTTGAGCATTTGTCTACTAGCCGTATTCCGGGCAATATGCTAGACACTGAAAATAAGGCATTGAGAAAAACAGGCTTGTTTTCTACCCAGAAACTACTGAGTGCCTGGAGGCATGGGGATATTCTTGGCCTGCTTAATGTAAAATGTCCTATCTAATTGAAAACATTGAGTTTATAAACTATTTGTATAAAGGATATATAAGAATTATAGAACCAGAATCAAACTATTTTATCATATTAGTCCTTAAACAAAATAATAGAAGACTATCTGAAACATACATTATATTGTGTTTTATATACATTTTATCACATATAGGAATAGAGAGAGAGAGCACATGTGCATCCAGAACCCTTTTCAAACAAACATTGGTTTTAATCTTCTGACCCAAACATGGCAAAGAAAGCTAAATGATTGAATAATCCAGCCAAAAGATAGCTTGTTGGTTTTTTTAATGAATTGTGTGGTAGAGAACTACAATAGCACAATAATGGGACCAACACTGATGGGAAGACATATGAAATATTAAAACCCTAACGTTGAGAAGCAGCATGGCATAGAACACATGTGGCTAATATTACCAATTCTGCAGCAAGACTGCCAGGGTTAGAATCCTGAGTCTGCCTCTTAACAGCCGTATGACCGAGGGAGTTATCTAACTCTCTCTCGTTCAATTTCCTCATCCATAGAACGGATGCACGATAGAGCTGTAAAGAGGGCTGAATAAATTAGAGTGCCATGAAAGTGCCTGTCAAACTTTTCAGTAAACATTTTGTATTAGAGTGCTCCGGAAAAACAGAATCAATAGAATAGAGAGAGAGAGAAAGAAATGTATTATGAGGAATTGACTCACCTGATTATGGAGGCTTGAGAAGTCCCATGTACTGCCATCTGCAAGCTAGAGGCTCAGGAAACCCAATGGCATAATCCAGTCCCAGTTTAAGGTTTAGGAACCAGGGGAGCCAATGGTGCAATTCCCAGTCCAATGGCAGGAGAAGACCGATGTCTTCATTCAAGAAAGTCAGGCAGAAAGAGAGCATTCAATCTTCCTATGCCTTTTTGTTCTCTTCGGGCTCTCAACATATTGGAAGATGCTTGCCCACGTTGGGGAAAGCAGTCTGCTTTACTCAGTCCACCAATTCAAGTACTAGTCTCTCCAGAAACACTCTCACAAGCACATCCAGAAATAATGCTAAACCAGATACCCGGGCATCTTGTTGCCCAGTTAAGTCAACATATAAAAGTAACCATCACACATCTGTTGGACCAAAACCAAATGCTGTGTGTGTTCAGAGGAAACAGACTGCTGGAAGAGGAGTTATTTGACTGCGTGGGAATCTACCAGGTGGTGGTGTGAAGGGGTGCTCTCTCCCAGATTCAATCCAAGCAATGGCAAAGGCAGGAAGGTGTGAGCAGGTTTGAGGAAAAGTGGACAAGCACACGTGACTGCAGCCTTGGAGTCACGCCTCATGAAGACAGACACTGGCTGGAAGGGGTAGATTAGAGGCTCACAGCAAACAAGACCCTGGCTGCCAACTAAGGGTCGCGATTTCACTTAATGAGTAATGCTACATCTCTGGAGGATTTTGAACAAAGGAGACCTCTGACCTGTCCTACACTTGGAGAAAGTCAATCTGTCCCATGGTTTAGATGAGGAGATGGGGAAGACAGTTATGAAACTATTGTATAATAAAATTTCAGGAGAGCTATAGTAAAGGCCAAGCAGAACCATAATGGATGAATAAGAGAAAGAAATGAATAATGACTGAGTAAAGAGAGCAATCAAAGAAATGGCAGGGCCAGTAAAAGCAATAGGAAAATATGGAAATAAATCGGACAAATTATTACATGTCAAGCATTCTGAGTATTTTCCCATGAGTTTTCACATTTGATACACCAAGCTATCATATCAAGATAACTATAAAAACTGGTTAAAAAAAAAAAAAACTACCCCCTTGTTTACTCAACAAGAAACTGAGGCTCAGAAAAGTGAAATTATTTGCCTAAGATCACATAGCCTGTTAGAACTAAAGCCAGGATTTGAACCCAAAGATCCTTGACTACAGAGCTCATGCTCATGACACTAGACCATGCCAGTCAGGGCAGGGGAAGTGGGGTGAGAGACGTCAACTCTTTTTGGACACATCCTGGGACATCCAAATGAATTCGCTGAATGGGCAGCTGGAAAGGCATGATGAAGTCTGAGGAGGAAATTAGGGCTGAAGAATGGAACTCAGAAGCTTCACAGAGGTTTTGTAAAAATTAGTGAAGTCACTGAAGTGAATAATCAATAACGGATCATTTGTAATTATTAACTTGCACGTTCATGTGCTGGGATGTAATCATGTTTGTCTGAAGAGCCAACACAGCAGTTTTAAAGGGATTCACAAACAGAAGAAAGCTGCTGTTCTCTCCAGTAAGCAATATTTTAGTGGCAAAACACCCTGTGAATGGTTTGTGAGTACAAAGCAGCAAGCATGTGAATAGCTTTTACAATATCACGTTCTCTCCCTCCACTTGGGAAGGAAGCACAATGCTACCATAAGCAGATACTAACAGAGCACAGATGCTGGCGCTGATGTCAGCTTAAATGCTGCCGCCCCCCACCCCCCCCAAAAAATTCCCAAAGTACCATGCCTGCATAAATCTTATATTTTTATGAATCACTGCCATTATAGCAAGCTCACACTGAAAATTTGTGTCTTAGATGTGAATGGATCTTTCTAGCTAGTTTAGTTTCTCTCAGACTCATAATTTATATTTGTCCACGTATCACATCCAAAGAAGGCTTTGCTGCCTCAGTTGCCCAAATGGCAGCCTGTACCCAGAATGGCTGAAGTTCGAAAATATAGTTTAATTGTAATCCAGAGGAGCAAAATCAGTCTGATGCTTTTGTTGCCATATTGTAAACATCCAACCATGGATTCAACATTAATATTTCCATTTCTTATCAACAGCAGCTTCCCAGAGCTGACAAATACATTCCTCCATACAATTTTATGCTTTATAAAAGGTGACCTATACTTTCTTTTCAAATGCAGTTTCTTTAATGAAAATATTGTAATGTCAGTCCATGCAAAGCAAATGCATATTAATATGCGTTTACATCTGTCTCATATTAATATTCATGCCTGAATCCACATCCCTACACAAAGCCAATTTTCTGACCATCTGTGTGATGGCTGGTGGATGCAATGAATAAATTTTATTTGTGAGGGGAGTGATAAATCATGTATCTTCAGTTTTTCACCCACAATCTTTCCTCTTAGGTGCAAAAATGTTTTTATCATGGTTTGGAATATTAAAGTAAATGAAGCGGATTAACCCTTTAACATTCCTACAGATACTGGCAATTTTGTAAAGTCCATGAAAATGCAATCTCAATAACTCTAACTGAAAATAAAGAAAAGGAACTGTGGATTTACTTGTTTAGATTTGATATCCCTGGTTTCTATGTGAGTTCCAGTCTTCCACAATAATTTTATGTGTTGTTTAAAATGTAGTCTAGCTGTTTCCGAGAAGTTGCACAGATGAAAATAAGGCTTCTTCAAAAAAAAAAAGCATATTCCTGAAGAAACTCCTTACAGCCATCAAATATCTTTAAAGTCTTACGAAGTGTTACCATACACAAAGAAAAAGATTTCAAACAAAAAAGAAAATCCCAAACAAGAGAAGCTTTTCAGTATTTACATTATGATCTTGATACTTTCGATTTTACCCAAGTGAAATATCAAGATTTCAGTGGTAACAATGTGTTTGTAAATTTGGTGATTAGGCAATATTGCATCCAAATCTTAGAAACAATTACCTTTCAGGATGAGACAAATGCAGTTAATTAACCTGGCAAACAGAGCCCAAAGAGAAGGATTAAATTGAAAAGCGATCATATCATGGTAGGGAGAGTCTGAAAAACATTGCACACTGAAGAAAGAAGAATGATCTGATGGCTTGAATAATGAAAGCCATGTCAGGTGGTCTAAGATGGTTTCCTTGCCTCTTCCAGGAATGCTTCCTATGAATTCTAGATGAATGGGCTATAGATTGAATCCAAACCCAAAGTTTCCATTTGATTTAATTTACCTTCTCTGAGTTAGACAGGGCATTTCTAAGGTCATCAAGAATGTTCACAGAGTACCAACCATAATAACTTCCAGGTCAAAGCAGAAATAAATTGGAACTTCTTGTTCTCACTCTCCAGGTGCTGAAAGTTTCTACTTTTGCTGTAATGACACTGAACCAAGCGACAAGGTCAAATGGGAACTCTCGTAGCTATCAATTGACTGTAGATACAGCCCCAGTTAGCAAATGGATGTATCTAAATCATAAATGTAGCCGGGTCAAAGAAATTTTGTCTCAAATAAGCAATAGTTACTTATTGAATGCCTGCTACTTGCAAAGCGCCATGCTGAGAAAGAGCTCCAGATGCCATGTTGCCTTCAGAAAGCTTACTGCCTAGCTAACAATGAAGATAGACTCTCCCACGAGAAGTTTCTCAACCATTAAGTTGGTGTATGATAAATATGAACTGAATACTATAAAAAGAATTTAAAAGATAGTGAGATTCCCATCATCCCAAGTAATCAAGAAACCTCTCCAAGTTGAATTTTAGATCACTCTTGAAGGCTGAAAAGGTTCAGATGATTGGAGAAAGAGAATTCACATCAGGTGGGAGAAGTTTTGTAATGGCTCAGAGCAGAAAGTATTTAATGGGAGGAAGTAGGAGTAATGGGGGAAATTACCTTTCAGGATGAGACAAATGCGTAAGTAGATTGCTCTAGTTACGGCTGAGAAATAATGTCCAAAACTACAGGAGTTAAGGGAAATGATTTTATACACATAGATATTAAATAACATTTAATTATAAAGTCAGAAAAATAATCCCTTAGTAACTCTCAGTTAATTCTCTTAAGTACCTCAAGAAGAGGTGCTGAGTTTGGTGCCAATATATCTTTAACACCACTGCAGTACTTGCTAAATCCCTCTTTGACAAAGAGACAGCCAGACTCAAGGCTCAAAGTCTACAGACTAAAACTTGCTAAGTGTTTTGTTTTACATGTTTATTTTTAGTTTGATTTCATTTTATACCAAGTAGTACTTGCTGGTCTTCCATTTGTGTGGTAATCTAATATTTCCTCTCAAAGAAAATTTGTTTAAAATTATAAAAAATTAGTTGTTTTAAAAAATAGATAATAGAACTGGTGAGGGTGAAACCAAATGACTTAAAGTTTGGATATAACATAACATAGTAACTGGCAAGATGGAAAGATGAAGTAGTCTCAGTTCAGAAATGCCTGCATATATAAGCTGCCTGGTTTAAATTCCAGCCTTTGATTTCAATTCAATTTGACAATTCTAAGAGTGTCTGTTTTCCTTATATGTGTGGTGCTGAATAGGCATTGCTTAGGTCATGTTTGCAAATCTCTTTCAGGCCTAGGCTTTTTAAAAAATATGTGCCTAAACTAATTTCATATAAATGCAAAAGGTACATTATCTAAATTGACTGAAGAGGTGGAAAAAAACACAATAGGTCAGCAAGCCTTATCCCTCAGATCTACCATAAGAGATATAAACATAAAATACTTCACCAGAAACAAAAGGATATTGCTTTCATAAGATTGCTCAGGATTTCATACCATATACTTAAGTATGATTTAGCATAATATTGATACTTGTTTATATTTGCCACCTACCTATTTCACAGTAATATTGTAAGGATTAGTGACATATAACGTTTCTTAAGCTTTCTCAGCTCTTAAAAGAAAATATACACTATAAAATCAAGGTAATAGTAATAACAGTCATCATCATAACAGCAATAACTGCTCATGCATTTTCAAACATGGGCTCTGTGTTGACGGAAAGGGAAATTAGGCTGTGAGCTAAAAATGCAGGCATATATATCAGCCATATATCAGCCAGTTAGAACACAAAGACTTAGGGATAAGAGTGATCCTATCTACAATTTATCAAGGTCTCAAGTGGGGTCTGAGACATGGCATCTGTAACAACTCGCAGGTTAATGATGCTGCTGGTCTGAGACCACGCTTTGGCTAGTCAGACCTTCACAACTCTTTCAGGGTCAGGTCTAAAATATACACCACTGATTGTCAGAGGAATTACAAGAGTATGTCCGAATACATCTTGGAAAGTCTATCACCATTGCTATGGCTGCCCCATTTGGGTCACCTTTATAGCTGGTATTCTATCTCCATTGTCCAACCCACCACCTACATGAAAATTATTTTCCCCATTGTCTCTCTGCCCTACTCTCACTTCCAAACCAGATGTGAACTCTTCAAGAGCAGAAACCAGCTGGGCGTGGTGGCTCACACCTGTAATCTTAGCACTTTGTGAGGCCAAGTCTGAAGGATTGCTTGAGCTCAGGAATTCCAGACCACCCTCAGCAAGAATGAAACGCTGTCTCTACAAAAACTAGAAAAATTAGCCAGGCATGGTAGCATTTGCCTATAGTTCCAGCTACTTCAGAGGCAGAGGATGGCTTGAGCCCAGGACTTGGAGGTTGCAGTGAGTTGTGATTATGCCACTTCACACTAGCCCAGGTGACAGAGCAAGACACTGTCTCAAAAAAAAAAAAGGAAAAGAAAGCAGAAACCATCATTTATTCTAAAAACTGATCATAAGATTTGAACAAAGATTTCTGGTCAAAAATTTTGATTTCAGAACTCTTTGCAACATCAAAAAGGAAATTTTCTTATAAAATATTTAACAATGTGGCATATGTTCATGATATGACATGAGGCTAAAAAGCAGGATACAAAACCATGCTCAGTATTATTTAAATTTAAATATATTTAATAGATAAAGAGAAGTATGGAAAATAGAGTGTGTAAATAATAAATTAATTAGCAACTTGTCTTCATTAGTGCTGAGGAATCAGGAAGAGAATGGAGATGTAATTTTCCCCTCTCCACCCCTCCACTGAAGAACACCAAGGCCTGTAAGGTTGCAGGCTCTATTGCTCCAAAAAGGCATTAAGCATGGAGGCTGAGAGTGGAATGACAGATACCAGAGGCTGGGAAGGATGTGTGGGTGAGAGGGAGGGATGAAGAGAGGTTGGTTAATAGGTACAACAAACACAGAGAGGCAGAAGGTGTAAGTTCTGTTAACATCATATTGTATATTTCAAAGCAGCAAGGAGAGAGGACTTGCATTGTTTCTAACACAAAGAAATGATAAATACTCAAGGTAATGGATACCCCAAATACCCTCACTTGATCATGACACATTTTATGCATGTATTAATAACAAAATATCACATATACCCTATAAGTATGTAAAATACTATGTATTAACAAAAATATTTTTTAGAAAGGAGTTAACATCCTTTGTGTTTCAGTCATAGCAACAGTGAGCAAGCTGGACCTTCATGGGACAAGGATGATTTAAGAGGAATGGGAGGACATGGCCCAGATCGAGGGAGAGAGTCTGATTCCTTAAGCCTGGGGAGAGGGAGATGTCCAAGGATGAGTTGCTGCTCTCTGGCACTCTTTGATGTGCCTGGCGGGTGGGCGTGGCTCACAGGGATCTGGGTCCTGAACAGCAGTCCCCAGGGAGCATAACACCCAGGAGTCCCCATCATGGAATGGTCAATGGGCTAGAAATCAGAAGCCTTCCCAATTTTCCAAGACTGCAAGTTCTTAAGGTCTTTTACAACCTCAAGGGAACAATTTGCCAAAGCAAAACCAAGTTGGTTAGGGACTAAGTCAGATTTAATGGAATGTGAGAAAAATCCTTTTCTTTATTTTTTTAATTCTTTATTTTTTTTTTTTTTTTTTTTTTTTTGGAGATAGAGTCTCTCTCACTCTGTTGCCCAGGCTAGAGTGCCATGGCATCAGCCTAGCTCACAACAACCTCAAACTCCTGGGTTCAAGCAATCCTCCTGCGTCAGCCTCCCGAGTAGCTAGGACTACAGGCACACACCACACTGGCTAATTTTTTCTATTTTTTAGTAGAAATGGGGTCTTGTTCTTGCTCAGGCTAGTCTTGAACTCCTGAGCTCAAGCAATCCTCCCACCTGAGCCTCCCAGAGTGCTAGGATTACAGGCGTGAGCCACTGTGCCCAGCTGAAAAATCCTTTCTTAAATGTGATTTTTTTTTCTTTCATGACAGTGTTATAGGGAAGGACATATACATATACATGAAACGTTGTGACAAAGTATTCCAAAATGTTACTGTTAATATTTGGAAGCTGGTTTATAAGTGATTTGACTTTCTTCTTTAAACATTTTCATATTTTTCAAAAATTCCAAAAAACACCTAAATTGCCTCTAGACTTAGGAAAAGAAAATACAAGAAATGTCATTCTTTATAATCAGGACACATATCTTATTCACCTATTTTATATGCAGCACCTAACACTGTGCTGGTACACAGCAGGCAGTCAAAAAATAACTAAATTAAATTAAATAAACATTCAAAGCCCATGCCATAATGGTAAGTTAATGCAATTTCTCTAGTGTGCAGGAAACAGTCCATGCACATATGAAAGAAAATAAGTTATTCTGAGAACAGCTATTCTGAGAATAGCATTTTATATAAGATTATTAAAAATTATTATGAGAGAGGCATTATGTAAAGCACTGAGCAAAGGCAGTGTAGGCTCAGGGTGGTGTCCTTGATTTGGCAACAGAGGATTTGCTTAGGTCCCCATGTTACCCACTAAGTGCAAACCTCCAATGTCTTATCTATAAATATAAGTTCTACTTATACACAGCATCTTTAAAATCAAATGAGGTCTAGAATATAAAAGCAATTTTGAATCTGTGATGTACTATACTAGACTATTTTGATTATTAGAGCCTAGATTTGGCAGAATGGAAAAGAAAGACAAAAATATAGGTAATTCTTTTTAAATCATTAATCAAGCAAAAAAAAATTGAACTAGATATTTATTTCATGTTCCTGCCTCTTTGTCCAGTGAGCGATCTTATAAGTCAGCTTTTAACATAATCACAAACTAATGTGATAAAAAATAAATTCAGGCAGAAGAAGTGGAGGTTGGTCAGGGACTTCCTATGCTTTACGGTCTGGTTCACTCATGCATTCATTATCTCAACAGTATTTATTGTCAGACACTCACCTAGGAGCTAGAGATTCAGGAGTGAGTGAGATAAAGATCTCTGCCCTAGTATAGCTTTCATTCTAGCAGGGAAGAGATCAATAATCAACAAGCAAACAAATAAAGAAGAGACTCCAAGACTGGGTAAGTGCTATGAAGAAAATAAGTGGGACTGTGGTCACCAGCCTCCAAAATGGTCCCAAAGATCCTGTCTCCCTATAGCCATGCCCTGTGACGCTGTATGGAGTTGGTCTGACTGACCAATGGAACATGGCAGAAGTGATGGTGAGTCACTTCCAGACTCAGTTACAGAGGATAGATACTGTGACTTCCATTTTAGTCACTTTATTATGCTCTGTCTCACTCTGGGGGAGAAGCCAAGTGTCATAAAATGAGGACACTCAGACTGTGGAGTGGCCCATGTGGCAAACAGCCAGCAAGAAACTGAGGCCTGCCAACAACAGGATGAACAGCCTTAGAAGTGGACCCTCTAGCCCACAGATGACTGCAGAGCAGCTGACAGCTTGCCTGCAACCTCAGGAGAGCCCCTGAACCAGAACCACTAGATCCCAGATCCATGTCACACAGCAAGTGTGACACAATAAATCTTGCTGTTTTAAGCCGCTGAGTTTGGGGAAATTTTGTTACACAGCAAGGGATGACTAAAACAAGGATGCTGAAATAAACTGGCCAGTGGATTGAAAAGACCTGCTTGAGGAGATGACATTTGCTCAGGCCTAAAGGACAAGAATGAGCGATGCAAAGGGAGGCCAGGCGAAGGGAGCAACCAGCAGAGTGGGAAAGGACTAGGAATGTTTGAGAAGCAAACAAACTTTTCTCCCTGGGCGATTCCCACTTCCCATCACCGCACCTGGACACTCATGCTCCTCCCCTGCAGCGTTTCTCAACTACCAGCGTTTCTCAACTACCAGCTGATCTTCTTAGTACAGGACAGCCCTCATATTGCACAATGTTCTGCACCCTGAGTCCCTCCCACTAAATGCTGAGAGAACCCCCAATTCCTGTGACAACCCCAAGCTCTGCCTCCCCACTTTTCAAAATCCTCTCCAGGAGGGCGGTATCATCCCCAGTTCAAAACCACACAGTCTGGCCTACGGACACCACAGGGTGTGGTAACTAAAAACGCTTGTGGACATCAGAGGTTCTTAGACACGAAACGCAGCCCCACCACCCATCAGAAAATGGATTTCCTTTCTCTAAGCCTCATTCTGCATAGTTGGCAAATAAGCCTTCCAAGGATTAAAGGGCATAACTTACGTAAAATAGCACAGGTCTGGCAAATTGGAAATACTTAGAACGAAAGCTATAATGCAATTATTTCTCTTCTTTGCCTAGCCAAATCCCTCTTACTCTTTAAAATCGAACTGAAGCCATATCTTTTCCAAGAAGCTTCAGTGGCTCCTCTTACCCACTACTTTGAATTTGTAATGCATACATTGCCAATCGATGCCTTCCTTGGGGGCAAATGGCACAGGATGGTTATTGCTTTCTGTGGAAGCCACAGGTGTATTCAGGACAGTCTCTTAAGCCACATGAACAGGCTTCCTTCTTGGCCCCACTGCAGGCCACAGTGACAGAAGGTCAGCTTGCTTCCTGCCCTTCTGCAGCACCTCCTCAACCCCTTGAGGTTTTCCACCCTTAAGGTTGGTTGTGGAGTTGGGTAGTTTCTACAGCACCTACCACCCCTTCTTTGCTGCTGCAAAGAAAAACACAGAAGCCTTTAAAATCCAAATGCCAGCTGCCTCGATGTCTCCATAAAAGTTTCTGGCACTTGGGGGTAAGAGTTGTGGAACAGCCTCAGCCTCAGTTTTAAAAATGCTCAAGCATGAATTAACACCACCCAACATCTCAGCAGAATTCTATTTCCCTAGTCCCCTGCCACTTTGATTTTCTGCTTTCAGTGTGTTCTCTCTCTCTATCTCTGTATGCATCTTTCCTCCTTCATTCTCTTCTTTCCAGCCCATATCCACTCCAGTGTGAGATATGGCTCCCTTTTCCTTTTTACTCTCCCACAAATTGTCACCAGTGTACAAAGGTGTGAGGCAGAGCTTTGGAAGTGACAGAAGAAAGTCCAGCACAGCCAACAGCTGAACATTTATTAATAGAAGTCCTCTTAGTAACAGGCCCCCAATCTCCTGAAATGCATTTCCCTCCCCAAAGCATACTGATCATGGCAGAGGATACAGCTTAAAAAAAAAAGGAAGTTTAAAGGATAAGAAATATTACAAATTCTCAGCGTGGATCTTAGACCTATCATTCTTTCTTTCTCAAATGGCATCAAAGCTCTGTTAACCGAAGGTTTGCCTTCTTTTTGTTGTTGCTGCTGCTGCTGTTTCTCTAAATAATGAAGCGAAAACTGCCTCTTTCCACAATCACTTACCTTACATTGGATTAAACTCTTCATTTTTTTTTTAAAGATTCTCTCCTTCTTAAGCTGAAGATGCAAATCAGAGATGTAAGCTCTTATCTTGGTAGGTGCCTACCTTCCCCAGTGTGTACTTGGCATTGCCACACTCCTCCACACTGGAGTGTCTCCCCTCTATTGGTCCCAAGTTCTCACCTATCCTAATTGATTCCTATAAATTAGCCCTCCTTCCCCTGCTAGATTAGAAATCCTTCAGGGGTGGTGCCTGCAGTTTTTACCTCTCTTGTCCCTATGCTCCCAATACCTAGTCCCAGACATAGAACAAGTCCTTAATGTATTTATCAACTGATTGATTCTTAAAACCACACCCACTTATCAATCAGAATTTGCTTTCTTCATAACAGACCTCATCCACATGTACCCATGGCAAAGGCACTATTTGTTAGTTCTTATGTTGGACTAAATAAAGAAAAGAGATTTAGAAAGAACTTCACACATCATCTGGGTAATTATCCTGTATTTATAATAGATTAATGTCCCTGAATTAATAAATGATTCAAATGCTGCTACAAGGGGTGAGCATGATTATCTGAGCTTATTATAGCCCTGCCTTAAGGGACTAGCTGACCACCAGACTGGGTCCCTTGTTATAATTGTCTACCTTTGGGTCAACCTGGATTTTCAGGCCTTCTTGTCCTGTGGTCCTGATTTTCTCTGTAAAGTAATAATGTTTCTATATCATATATCAACTCAGAGAAAGGTTTGAGGGGTGAAGGTGGGAAGATTTGAATTTTTTTCTAACCTAAGTTGGCCAATCAAAAAACTTTCCAATTCAAAAGACCAAGAACCTTAGAGGCAAGGCAAAAGACGGGAAAAATAAGCCTTCTCTTTTTTCCTACCCCAATTGCCCTGTTTCTCACATATCTCTATTGTTATTACATTGTGTGCTTTTGAATAATATTAACAGCTCCCAAATACTTGGCACCTACTCTGGGCCAGGCAATGGCTAAGCTCTTGCCAGACCTCACCTCATTAATTTTCCACATCGTCTTTAAGGCAGAAATTATTATCCCCGTGTCACAGGTAAGCAAACTGAGACTGAAGAGTTAAATGACTTGCCCAGGAAGTGGTCACTAGTATTTGAACTCAGATCTGTCTGATTCCAAAATTCATGCTCTTAAGTGAGATAAATCTCATGAAACATATAGTAGGTATAAACCATATTCCACAGACTCTGCTTTTAAGAAATACTATATTTCTTTATTTTCTTTAAACCAAATTAAATCTGATTGCAAGTCCCTATTCCACAGCAGGATTTCAGTCTCAGTCAGTATTGTATGTTCCCTCAGTTAGGAGACAATGCTCCATGCGTCTCTCGTGTTTTAACACATCTTGTGAGGAGAGATATTGACCGCCCTTTGATTCAGAACAACTTTGCAAAGATATTTCTGTAGCAAACAGCCCTGGAAGATAGAGATGATATCTCCCTCAGGGCCATCGGAAAGCATGCTTGCCACCTATTATACAAGATTGGGGTTCCCTAAGTTCAAGGTTCCTCTCCTATAATGCAAGCCATTGCATGAGCAGGCGTCATCTGGCCCTCTTCACATCACCCTGTGGGCGCTGGGGCTCAGAGAATCAATGCAAAATGGGGATACTCTGGCTTCTAGTATTCCTGAAATAAATTAGTCTTCGTCTCTGGCCCAAAAGAGTCTCATATCCGCCAAATTCATGAAACAGTAATGAGTTAACATATCAGCTTGCAGGTAAGGTTAGCACTCAGACCCTTCACAGTTCTTGACACCCTCTAGAATCTTACAGAAACCTGGGATGCGCACATGGTACCCAAAAAGCAGAGACAAGCATCCAATCTCCCATCTATATGATCACAATTGGTTCTTTATGGCCCAGGCTCATTTTGTCCATAGAAGGACATTGACCCCAATGGTCCTGGACAATGGAAATAAACGATGCAACCTTTGCCTTGACTAGCACATCCTGTGTGTAGGGGCCAGCCTTCCGTGCTGCCATTCCCTTCTGAAGCCACACCATCCCTGGGTCCACTGTGAGAGAATGGAGCACAGGAATCCACCACTCCAAGATCTTGCCAGTCTTGGAGGATCTCTTATTTCTCCTGTTATTTCTTCTTTTACCTGTGTTTTTACCTCTTTCTCCTGATACAGAGCATTTTAGTACAATCACCTCAGCAAGTTTAGGCTGTCAGCAAAGACAGAAAGAACAGTTTTCTTCTGGTCCAAGCTTCACCCGAGGCAAGCAGACCCAAAGAGGGGCCGCCTTCCCTTTATGCATAGGCAAGACAAAACACAGCTCATAGCTCAGTAAATTATTCTGCCACAACAGGAAGCCCTCAGTGGGGTTAACTGTTAACTTATTTACCCGTGGCATCTCTTTACCCCTTTTTTTGTATCTTTGGCTTCAGGTATAAGTAGGAATATTTCTCTTGGTCTCTCACTCAATTACATCGAGGTAGTAGCAAGGAGACTATCTTAGCTCTCTTTATTCTGGTCCATCAAATTAATATCATTATCTGAAGTACCACAGACAAATAATAATGATGATGTTGTAACAACAATTAACACCTCTTTCCATCCTATGTATATTTCTTCTTCCTGCCTGGCTGCCCCCAACAAAGAGGTATGGGAAAAGGAGCTGAAAGTGAAACTATTAATAATTCTTACGATTTTTAGGATTCTTGTCAGTCTTTGAGTTTTGCTTCATTTGCTTGCAACCAGTTAGGTCAATGGTAATGTCCTTTTAACCACTGATGATAGTGAAATATCTATGACAGTTAATATTACTGTACTGGCAAGATTTCCTATAGGTGCCAAGTCTTCTGTTCTCCCAGTTTGAAATAAATCCTCAATTCTCTTAGTCCCCAAACAGTCCTGGATATGTGTTAGCTATTGTCTTTAATGACGTTGTCTACATCTCCCTCTCTTGCAAGGCACGGACAGTGCATACACCCTTGGGGATACAAGCTTGTCTAGTTATGAAGAAATGTGGCCCTAGTTATATCTTCAGAGATCTCTCATAAATAATTCTGGCCTGCAAAAAAACCAATCGAGTCATCTTTCTCATGTTTTATCCCCCTTTGGAATCTTGGGGCTGTAAACCCCCTCTTGCATGAGGCCAGGGTCCTGGCCTGTCTTATTCGTACTCTATCTCCTAAGCCTAGAAAAGTGTTCAATAAATATTTGTTGACTAAATGAATGACCATGTGAACAAATTAATAGATTTTATGAAGAGCTAAAAGATTAAAATACCCTTGATTCAAATCCAAAAGTTAAAATGCTATTCTTTTAGGTTTTTATGGAATCATCCCTTAAGTAAATTGTTCCCTGTAAGTCTGGCACTTAAAGAGGATCAAGAGGAAATATTTCCTTCCCTTATCAATAAAATTTGGTAAATATATAAAATTATTCACTGCTTGGACCCTGAAAATATTGGGGGGGATCTTCCAAGCTTCTAGTTAGTGTTTTTATGCAGTGTTTCTCAACTGGGGGTTCTAATGGCATGTTGTGTGGAATTGTTTCGTGCATTGCAGAACACTTAGCATGATTCCTGTCCCCCCACCAAATGTCAAAGGTGCTTCCCAGTCAGTGTGACCTCTCAAAACACCCACACACACTACGAAAGTTTCTTTTTAAGAACTTATTCTAAATGTTGCTTCAATGAGTTATATCCAAGACCCTCCCATTTCCTTAAGGATGGAGTTCAAATCTGATCACACCTGATCAAGTCCTTCATGGCTTGTCCTCATCACCACTGGCAGCTTTATTTCCTGTGGTGGCCCCACATACCCCTGCCTCCAGCATCACTAGTCCATGTGCCATTGCACAAGTGTGCCTTGTTCTTCCACATCCTTGTACCTTTACTCATACTGTTCCCTCTGCTTAGACTACCCTTCTGGAATACCCACGTTCACCTGACTAATACTCATCTTGCAAGGACAGCTCAAGGATCTTCTCGTCTTGTCTGCATTTTCTGACAATTTCCCCACCTCAGTCCCCACTGTGTAACTGTTTCTTTATCAGTCTCCCAGTTAAACATTGAGCTCTCTGAGAATACAGAGTTTGGCTTCCTCATTTCTGTGTCCCCAGCATCTAACACTGAGCGCGCTAGGTCCACATACCATGCTGATAGTATGTAGTATGCAACAAACCACATAAAGGATATTAATCACCAACAAAGTGCAGGAGCCTACCATGTGCTGCTGCTGTGCTGTGATCTGGGGGGATCAAGGTGAGGGAATAAGACAGACTTGAGCCCTTCCTTCATGATGCTTACAGTGTTCGGACAGAAGGATAGACATTAAATCAGTAATTTTAACTTCAGGGTGAGTAATAAAAGAAGAAGTGCAGAGAAAGGGCTGGGGGAGAGTACAGCTCAGGCCCTGTCATGCCCAGACCCCCACAAGGAAAGAACAGGGTAGGATGAGTAGGTATGAGCTAGGCAAGGATGGGCGAGAGAAGTGTCCCAGGCAGAGGCAGTAGATGAAGGGGTCCACAGTGACAGACTGCATATTCTCTTTTGCAGATTTATTAATTCACTGAGTCAAGTTCTCAAGTCCAACTGCCTAGGTCAGATTGCAGGAACCACCATTCGCCATCTGCATGACTTTGGGCAAGTCTCAAATCTGCCTCATTCCCCATTCAGTAAAAGGGAGAAAATGATCTTACACTGGGTAGATTTACTGTTAGGACTAATAGAAGAATCTGTTTAAAGCACCTAGCTTAGAGTCTGGCACCCAGCAAGTGCCCCATAAATATCATATCCTATCATTTTCTCTTGTTATCATTCCACAAACAGTTATGGGCATGCCAACCTCATGCCAGGCACCATGCTAATCATGAAATACAGAGAGGAGTAAGACATGATTCTGGCACTAGAAAGGCAGGAGACAGATATTAGCAAATGGGGACAGTGCATGCACAGGAAACAATGAAAGATGGTTTGGGTTGCTGTCATTGTTGTTGTTAGAGGTAACAGTAGTCGTAATTCACAAGTGCAATAAAGTGCCCCTGGAACTATGGTGGGATCTGGGAACTGAGGAGAGAAGATGCCTCCTGGCTTTGTCTCATGGGTCCTATCCAACATCTGTCCTACTCCCAAGGTTCTAGCCAGGCAGCCTCTCCATACACTCTCTGCCTTCCTCTTGCTGCCCTCTGCCACCGTGACACCTTTCTTCTCCCCTAGGCCGGCTCCAGTGCTGTTGACATCAAAAGCCTCATTCCAGGCCCTCCTCCTGCACAAAACTGCCTGCCTCATGCAAACCTCATTGACCTCTCTCTCACTACTCTGACTTAGTGCTGAATGAGAAAGTCTTGTCTTGTCACTGCTTTTTCACAAGTGGGACTAGGAAGACAGCTATCCCCTTAGGTGGTGTGTTGCATAATCATAAAATAAGGGCCTGTGGACTCATTCCAAGTAATCAAAGAAATATGTTTGTCATGAAAAATTCATACATCAAAATTGGCCAACAGAACATGCAGCATCTTGGAGTCACTTTGGTATAGTTAACTTTCCATACTGTTTGTTAAGAACAGATTTCTCCACCCTTATCCCTACCCCCAGATTATTAAGTTAAAATGTCCATGGGTGAAATGCGGGAATCTATTTTTAACATATTCCCCAAGTGATAATTATTAAAAATACATTTGAGAAATACTGGTTTGTCCCAGTTACTACTGCTGCAAATCAAACACCCCAAAATTCAGTGGTGTAAAATAACAATTTTATTATTCTCACAATTCTATGGGTCAGAAATTTGGGTAAGGAAAGGGGAGTATGGCTTGCATGTGCTCCTCAATGCCTGGGTCTTTGCAAAGAGGTGAGGTGCAGCCATCTGAAGGCTCAACTGGATGTCAATCAAGGGCTGGCAGGTGATGCTGCCTGTCTACCAGAGCACCTATTTGTGTCCTCTCCAGCCTGGTAGTCTCATGGCAATGGGACTTCTTAGATGGTGGCTGGCTTCTTCCAGAGTGAGCATCCCAAGAGAACTAGGTGGACGCTGCATGGCCTTTTCTGATTGAGACTCAGAATCAAGTGGCATCACTTCCACTGCATTCTACAGTCACAAACACACCTAGATTCAAAGGGAAAGGTCATAGGCCCCTCCTCTCAATGGGTGGAGTATCAAATTTTTGAAAGGCCATATGTCTTGTTTCAATCCTTAATGGGCACCCACAAACTTCCTTTTGTCTAAATATTCTTCACACTTGGAAGGTTCTGACAAATACCAGAGCAAGTCTATGGGTTACTGTTTCCTTGGAACCCATCAATAGTTCCAAATGGTGGCCGAATCCACTTGAGAGAAAACTCTGCTTTGTACAGTTGGTTCCTAATGCCTTCCATTCAGAAGCAACACTTGTTAATCCTGTCTTTAAATTCATTGCCACTAATCTATCCTCTCTTTGGACCTCTTCAGAAAGGTTTAGAAACACCAACAATGTTTTACTCATCTTTTTGGTTCATATAAAACTAAGGATTAAAATCCTTGTAGCATACAGGTTATAAATTATGCCTTTTTTCCCAGATATTTCCCATAAAGTATTCAGTCTTATATAAAATATTGTGATCCAAAGTCTAGAAGAGACTAAAGGATGAATTTTCATCCTAATTCATCATGCACATGTACAATTCTCTTGGCTGGTGTCTGCCTTGTTTATGCATTTGAACATGTTTTATTCATGTTCCTGTATATAATTGTCCACGCTTATGTCACACAATCCATTCAAATGCCTATGCACTATAAATATACATATAATTTTTTACTACTTGGGATTACATAAAAATTAGATGTGTCAGGTTTTTGTGTATTTTGATGATATGACACTAAAATAGTTGAGTCCATAAGTTCAAATTTTGAAGCATATTAATCACTTTGTTACAGTAAAATGCACAGATGCAGTAGAATAATAGCAGTCTGTGTGATTGCTCTAGCAAGTTCTATTAGAAATGTATTTTTCCCCAGAGCCATCCTCATTTTTTTCCCTCCATATAAAACTGGTTCAGGAAAAAAAAATAAATAACTCAAATCCACATTGGCATTTTCAAGGAATCACACTATCTAATGTGAGACATTTCATCACATTAGTAATCGGATTCAGTTTTTGGGGACATGTGAAATGTTCAATTCAGCTCAATGGCTATAGAACTAACTCAGCAAATATACCCATACAGGTCCAATCACACAATAATAACCCTTCCATGCAACTCCTCTAATTTGACATTGCTGCCCATTCTGAATTACCAAGGAGTTTTAAATAATGCTGTCTATTTGTTTTTGAATACACAGTGTATTTTCTTCTAATTACATTCTGATCACACTTCGCAGAGGAAAATACATCTGGACTATCAATGGCATAAAACGGGTATTTCCTCAGGGGTGTGTAAAGTGTATATAAATCTCAGCTCTTGCCTGAGATGTGCAGAGATGCTAATACACAGGTCACTTGTGCACTGATTTTTCTTTGTGATTTGGGAGCGATGCATGCAAGCTCTCTGAGGTGTAATGAGATCATGGGCAGTTTGGCTTTTACATGCATAAAGATTTAACTCTATTGCAAGTAGTCCCCCTGCCCCTGTACATTAGGTTCCTTCATTGCCTTAATGTCCCAGCCTCCCGTCTACATTTAGCTGGAAAAAAATAAAAAACAGTATTTCCTTTGGTTTACTCAGACTAAGAGAAATAATTTCATATATATGCATACAACTGTGTGCTACATCGATGATATTAAAAAATACATTATAGTGGCTCTCTTTTTTTTAATGGCTCGATTTTTTTCCCTTTGATTGCCTTCACCAATAAAAGTATAGTCTGTGAGAAAGCACCCTTCTGGATAATCCATTGTCTCATTGTAACTCATTTTTATCAAGGAATTCCCCCTGCAGCAATCCCCACTGCCAGCCATTAGCTGTGCACATCTGCCCACAGTAATGACCGATCCTGTGCACATACCTGACTGCCGTCTAATTTAGACTTCACCCACAGGACTCTAATGCAATGTCTCCAGGGCCAGCTAAATTCTGGACTGTTGACGCGTTACAGTTATCACTTCATTTGGTCTTGGGAAGTGAATTAAGAGCGCCAGAGGTCGCAAATAGGTCAAATGCTTATGCCGTGGGCCCTCAGCTTACCCATGCCCAGCCTCATGTACGTTCAGGCAGAATGTGTGTCACATCACAACCCTCAGACCTTTATTACAGTTGTGGCCCAAATAAAAAACATTTCAATCCAGTCCCTTCCTCTATGCAATACAAAATATCATGGGTATGTCGGTGTGATCACAAAGAAATATGTATTTCCTATCAGTAAGTGGAAAGACCATATATTAAAATTTGTTCTACCTGAATATGAGTTCTTTTACTTACTTCTTTAAACAAGTTCTGGTTTAAAGAGATTGTTTAATTAAAGCAAAGGAAATTAGAAGAATGATTTTAAACTTCTTATCAAATGCACTCACATCATTGTCTCCAGGCCCCGAACTTTTGGTCTTGTCTACCAGATTATAAAGGACTGGAGGGCATGGTGGTAAGAGGATGCTGTATATATACTAAGGCAGCTGGACCATCAGAAGACATTGGTAAGGACTGTTCTGAAAGCTAAAGGATCCACTGAACAAGAACATTACTGGAGATGAGGAGAATGATCTAGAGATTACTGCAATGATCCAGGCAAGAAGTCACCATGCCCTGAATTAAGCTGAGGACGTTTTAAGAGGTATTTTGTAAATAGACGTACTAGGACTTAGATGTGGAAGATGAAGACTAAGAGTTGAGGCAGACATAGAGCTCAGCTCTGACAAGTGAAAACTGTGAAAGCCATCACTCCCATCCTTAAAACAAGAAAAATCTGGACTGAAACATCTGTAAGCTGACAATCAACAACTTTTCTTCGTCCTATCATAGAACTAAGGTAGCAAAGCAAACTACCTCCCTGAAACCTGGAAAGGTAGACACATCCCAAAAGATACAACAACCAAAAGATAAAACAACCAGGAGCTGCAGGAGCCATAAACTGGTAAAAACACCTAGATGGTCATTCTGATGAATTGCTGGAGGCTGAGTGTGGACTAGCGTAAGAGTGAGAAATTCCCAGGGGCCACAGGCACGTGGGGTCCCGCTTTCCTGGGCTTTCTCTTTCTGGTCCCTTTCAGGAAATCCACCAGGTTTTTCCAGTGAAAATCTGAGAAATATCTCTTCCTGGCCCTGACAGGGGGAAGGGAAGAGTAACCACCGTAAAACCCTCCCAGAGCCTCCTCCGAAACAAAGGCCTATTCTCCAGGGAAAAAGACTTCACCTGTATAGAATTCTGAAACCTTATCTCACCTGGAGGGAAAAAAGTCCTGCCCACTCCAGCTCCCTCCAGCCTTTCCATCTCACTTAAGGGGGAAAAACAATCTCACCATCATCAAGGAACAGTCTTCAGGTAACTCGATTAGGAAATCTGCAGACAGGGATAGGTAGAGGATGGTGGGTGGGGGCCTGGGGGGATGCTATACCACTGCAGGAATAGAAACACATGCAAAGGCCACAAGGCCACAGCCTTAAGACGCAGGCTCCCTAAAAGACTGAGACGTCATCAGAAGATTGTGGAATGCTCCCCCCTGCCCCCCCCCGCTCCCCCACACCCTGTCCCCACACCAACAGGCTCCAATGTAATAACAGTGGATTACAGCTGAAAAAACTGCAAGGCACACCAAGAGGGAAGAAAAAATAGTCTGAAGAGAAAAAGCCATCATCAGAATTAGACTCAGATATGACACAGATTTTGGAATTATCATGTGGGGAATTTGAAATAACTATGTTAAGGGTTTTAATGGAAAAAGAAGGTAGGCAACATGCAAGAACACAAGGGTAATATAGGTAGAGAGACAGAAACTCTAAGAAAGAATCAAAAGGAAATGCTAGAAATCAAAAACATGGTAACAGAAATGAAGAGTGTCTTTGACGGGCTCATTAGCAGAGAGAGTTGAGGGTCACACTTAGGTGATAGAGCAGATGGTGTTGGCGTTCACCAAGATAGGGACAGGTTTAGAGCAAAGACGACGTTTTCCTTTTTTTACCTGAAAGAGATTGTTTCCAAAAGAGATAGGTCATGCACATTAACAAAGAAGTGGACAACTGAAAGGAAACATCCACATAAAAAGGAACGGTTAAGATGCCTCTTTAGCAGGTTAACTAAAGTGAGCAGTAAAATGCGTGTGCTGGATTTGGCATCAGGTGATTGTTGATGATTAGGGCCAGAGTATTAAAGCTGGGAAAGCTTCCGGGCAAACCTGGGGCAGAATTCAGTGTGCAGGGGAAGAGAAGTGAAAGGAAGGAGAAAGTGTAGACAGGGAGCTTGTGCTCCTCTTGCAGAAACTCGGCAGGGTGTGTTGGGGGGGAAGATGGACAAAAGATTCAAAAAGGAGAGTTAGAGAGTGTTTCTTGATGGAAGAATTGTGAAAATATTCATAAATTAAGCAGGAAAATTAAGCAGGATTAAATATGTGAGTGAGGGAAAGAGAATAGATTTACGAAGTAAGGCTTCAAAGCTAACTGGTGGGACTAAGACCCAGAATGCAGGTAGAGGAATCACCTTCCATAAAAAAATATCTCTTCCCATAGCAAAGGAGTAAAGGGGGAAACAAGGCTATAGATACGGATGAGTTTGCAGATCAAGTCGGGGACAGGAAATTGAAAGAATTCATGCAGCCTGCTGAATCAGGCCATGGTAGGTAGGCTGGTCACTTCCTAACACTGTTTATCTTGTACTTGATTTAAGCACATTCCCAAATATATATATATATATAAATTTCACATAAATGCTACTGTAAATATTTAGCTAAAGCTTAATTTCATTCTACATTTGTATAAAAGGGCATTATATACCAAGTACATCATTTACCCTAAGATTATCATGCTCCCTTCCTTGAGGGTACATTCTCCACACTGAAAATACTGGTCTATGCCAGATTTTTTTAAACAGCTATATAAAAGGAACCCTGCCACAAAAACCCAAACTCTTTTAATTTAGTTTTGGAACAACCTAACCACCCACATGCACCCTAATTCATTCATGCCCACCAACCTTGGAACCCATCTCTCTTGGTCTTCTAGCTTTTGGTTTGAGGCAAGCAATATTTGCTCAGTTTCCCACCCTTGCTCCTCCCAGGCATAGCTCTTTGACTTGGTAAATTCATAAACAACTTTTCAAGGCTCACATCCTCCTAGTGCCAGCCATTCCCTCAAATGTCTCCTTCCTGTATGTCATATCTGCAGGCAACTCCCACTAAGTCTGTCCAGGCCTTGCAGACAAAACCCAACAATTCCAAGCTACTGGCAGCAGCTCTGAATTTCTGGTTAAACTTTGCTGTCACCTCGCTGGCTGTCAGGCTGTCAGCTGTCATTTCTCTCTTCCATTGGCGTGACTCTGACTTGAAACCTCCTCTGCCCTCTTCCAGTTTGCTGCTTCTTAGCTGCTCTGGGCTGGGAAACAAGACAACTGAAAATGTTGAAAATAGAATACTAAATGGGAATCAGGGAAGATCTTGGGAAAGACTAAGGGGACTGGCTTTAATGCAGGGACATTGAGTCTCATACTTCATATCTCCACAGGCCTTTCACACTTACTTTTTCAGTCAAAGCTGTCTTCCAGACAGACCTCTATATGCATGAGCTGCTACCACATATATCTTGGGTTTTCTTAAAGCGAAATAAATGCCAGCATTCCTTATGACATTGGCATCATAATCAAGCTACAGTAAAAATAAAGAATTGGGTGGAGGGGACATGTCCTAACATATTTTTCATCCTGTATTAACAAAGTGTTCTCCTAAAATTCTTCACAATTTATAACATATATTCTCCATTAAGCTCTTACGTTGGGAGGTGGTCCTAATTCTTTCATTTGTTTTCACACTGTACAATGTGAATCAACCCACAGAATTGATGACCACCTTCCAGGCAACCCCAACTTGGTGCAAACCAGAGAAGAGTTAAGGAAGCAAATACCTATTCAGTTGATTCCCCAGGAGTGCCCCAGCTACAAGATAGAGAGAAGAGTCTAGTAACAGCTCCATCTGTACCAGCTATCCTTATTTCCATTATAAGCCGCAAATGGCAAAATCAATAGGGAGAGATGAAACTGGAATACAAAGAGACCTAAAACTGCTACAAATCACTGCTCTACCCTGGGCAGAAACTCCTCAGAGAGTTTTTCTGAGAAAGGCTCTGCTATTCAGCCAAAGTACTAAGCTTCTCCTAAAGGGCTTTGCTCCCAAGTGGACAAATAAGCAACCGGTGCCTCCTAACTCATCCCAAGGGTGGAATATCATCCAAGGCACAAGTTTCTGCACACCCAATCCCAGTGAGACCTGGAGCACAGGAGAAATGCAGTGAAGTAGTGCTGCTCTGCTCAGTACTGGCCAATCAGGTGCTTTCCCCTGAGATTCCAACCAACGGATTGAGGGTCCCACAGTCAGGTAACAGGTGGGTAAGAAGGAAAGGGGTGGGGAGGGCTCCCTCAGCTCAGGCTCACTTTGTTGCCTGAGGGAGGTGAATTTCCTTTTGCTGTCAAGTGGAGGGAATCACCCCTTGGTAGATTGCCCTCTATCTCCCTTGCTTCTCTCACCAGAAGTTTTCTTTTTTTAAAGTATCCAACTCTCTCTTCTCTCATATTCATTTTTTAATTATTCAAAATTTATTCTAAATACTTACCAAAGACTTAATATGTGCCAGGTATATTTCCAGATGCTGAATTCCTGATGTCATGGAGCTTGCATTCAAGAGAGGAAACAGAAAACCAGATAAATATATAGTAAAAAAAAAAAAAAGAAAAAAGAAAAAGAAAGAAAAGAAAAGGTAAGTCCTGTGCCTAGAAGGAAAATAAACAGGGCTAGGGGTCACAGAGTAATGAGGGCAGGAAAGGCCTCTCCGAAAGATAAGAGACATGAAGTATAAGGAGTAGTCGCCATGGGCAGATCTGGAAAAACAGTGCTCCAGGCTGAAGAACAGCAAGTGAGCAGAGTCTTCCAGTGGGCAGCTGGAGCAGGAGGAAAGAGGCCAGTAGACCTGAGGCAGCGAGCAGGGAGGGGGACAAAGGGACAACAATGGGGAGGCAGCCAGTGGCCCAGCCATGAGGGTCCTCAGAGGCCACAGTGAGACACCAGACTATTGTAAATGCGACAGAAAGCCCCCAGAGGTGAGTACAGAGGAGTGGCATGATTTCTCTGGCTGCTGGTGAAAAGGAAGGAGCAAGACAGTAAGAGAGACTAACAGGAGACCCTTGTAGTGGTCAAGGCAAGAGGCAGTAGGGATTTGGATCTGCCTGGTAGTGGAGGAGGACAAGGAAAGCAGTTAGATTCAGGATGGGCTATGAAGGCAGAACTGACAGGATCTGTGGAGGATGGGATGTAGGGTATGGAAGCAAGAGAGAAGTGAAGGAAAATTTCAAGGTGGTAGGCCTGAAAACAAGGATGAGCAGTGATCCTCCCAACCAAGATGGGGCAGTCTGAAGCAAGGATGAGTGGTGGTGCTCCCAACAGAGATGGGGCAGCTTGAACACAAGACTAGATGCATTTGAGGAACCAAAAGAAGACAAGAGAGAGAGAGAAAGAGAGAGAGAGAGAAACACCAAGAGGGAGCAATGAGATCAGCTCTGTAAGATAGGGGCAGATCATGAAAACATACGTGACAGTGGACAAGTCATTTAACTTTCTTGTGCCTCAGTTGTCTCATCTGCAAAATGAGGACAATGATAATTTTATCTACCTCACAGAGTTAAATGAGTTAAAATTTTTTGAAGTTCTTAGAACAGTGTCTGATAAATAATAAGGGTTTATAGAAATGTTTTTAAATTTAACAAAGTTTTTTTCTTTTTCCTAAACAATGGGAAGAAATTAAGAAGGGAGTGACATGATTGGATCCTACAAATGAAATGAAAATAAATTAACATTAAATTTACTTTTTGGTGGTAGATAAAATGCTGATGGATTTTATGGTGTCTACACTTTAGAGATCACAAAGAGAACTATTAATACATTCCTTTTAAATACATAAAATTATGGCCTAATAAGCAAAACTATGGGAATTTGTCACCATTAGACCTGCCCTCCAGGAAATGCTTAAAAGTGCTCTACATATGGAACAGAACAATCAATACCCACCAATGTAAAAACACCCAGAAGTTAAAGCTAATAACTCTTATAAATCAGTAACAAGGGAGGAAAAAAAGTTACCAGGTATCATTCAACATGATGAACAGAACAGTATCTCACATATCAATACTAACATTGCACACAATCAGTCAATGCTCCATTTAAAATAAATAGATTGGCTGAATGGACGAAAAAACACACCCCAAAGATATGCTATCTCCAGAAACCCCATCTAATTCACAAGGATTCTCATAGTCTCAAAGTAAAGAGATGGAAAAAAATATTCCACATGAATGCAAACCAAAAACAAACAGGAGTAGCTGTTCTCATATAAGATAAAATAGACTTTAAATCAATAATGGTAAAAAAAAAAAGAGTCATTGTATAAGGATAAAGGGAGCAATTTAGTAAGAAGATATAACAATCCTAAATACATATACAGCTAACACAGGTGCTCCCAGATTCATAAAATCTACTAAAGCTAAGCAAAGACATAAATACCAACATCATAATTGCTGGAGACTTCAACACTCCACTGACAGAACTGTACAAATGGTCAAGGCAGAAGATCAAAAAGAAACACTGGACTTAAACAGAACTCTAGAGCAAATGGACCTAACAGATATCTACAGAACATTCTACTCCATAATTGTACAATATACATTCTTCTCATCAGCACATGGGACATTTTCAAGATAGATCATATATTAGCCCACAAAACAAGTCTCAGAAAATGCAGAAAAATTGAAATCATTCCATACATCTTCTCAGATTACAGAGGAATAAAACTAGAAATCAACTCCAAGAGGGACTCTCAAATCTACACAAAAACTCACAGAAATTAAACAACATGCTGCTGCTGAATGATCCTTGTATCAATGATGAAATTAAGATGGAAATCAAAAGATTTTTCAAACTGAAAAACAAACATGACACAAGCATCCAAAAATCTATGGGATAAAACAAAACCAGTATTGAGAGGGAAATCCATAGCCTTAAATGTTTACATCAAAAAGACAGAAAGATCACCAATTAACAACCTAATGTCACACCTCAAGGAACTAGAAAAAGAAGAAAAAAAACCCCAAAGATAGTGGTAAAAGATATAACAAAGCTCAGAGAAGAACTAAAAAAAAAAAAAAAAAAAAAAGGAAACCAATAAAACAATACAAAGAATCAACAAACCAAAAAGTTGGTTCTTTGAAAAGATAAACAAAATCAATACACCTCTAGTTAGATTAACCAAAAATAGAAGAATCAAATAAATCCAAATCAGCAATGAAAAAGGAGACACTACAACTGATACCACAGAAATACAAAATATCATCAATGACTACCATGAAAACCTCTACACACACCAACTAGAAAATCTAGAGGAAATGGATAAATTTTTGGAAACACATGACTCCCAAGCTTGGATCAGGAAGAAATAGAAATCCTGAACAGACCAATAATAAGTAATTAGATTGAAACAATAATAAAAGCTCTCCCAACAACAACAACAAAAAAGCTCCAGACCAGGCAGACTCACAGCTCAATTCTACCCTATAAAGAAGAATTGGCACCTGTTCCACTGAAACTGTTTCACAACATCAGGAAGGAGGGAATCTTCCCTCACTCATTCTACAAAGCCACTATTACCCTGATACCAAAGCCTGGAAAGGACACAACAAAAAAATAAAACTACAGACCAATATCCTTTATGAAGATGCAAAAATCCTCAACAAAATACTAGCAAACCAAATTCAACAGTACATCAAAAAAATAATACACCACAATTGAGTGGGATTCATCCCAGAGATACAAGGATGGTTAATATACACAAATTAATAAATGTGATTTAAACAGAATTAAAAACAAAGACCATATGATCATCTCAATAGATGCAGAAAAAGCATTTGTTAAAATTTAGCACCCTTTAATGATAAAAACCCTCCACAAACTAGGCATAGAAGGAACATATATCAAGATTATTAAAGCCATAGATGACAAACACACAGCCAACATCATACTGAATAGAAAAAAGCTGAAAACATTCCCCCTAAGAAATAGAACAAGACAAGGATAACCATTGTCACCACTTATATTCAACATAGTACTAGAAGTTCTAGCTAGAGCAATTAGGCAAAAGAAAAATAAAGGGCATCTGAATCAGAAAAGAGGAGGTCAAACTATCCCAGTTTGCTGATGATATGATCTTGTAACTATTATAGAAAACCCCACCAAAAGACTCTGAAAATTGATAAATAAATGGAGTGAAGTTTCAGTTTACAAAATTAATGCACACACATCAATAGCATTTCTATATAGTAATAACAGTCAAGCTGAGAGTCAAATCAAGAACTCAATATCATTTATAATAGCTACAAGGAAAATAAAATACCTAGGAATATACTTAATTAAAGAGGTGAAATATCTCTACAAGGATAATTACTAAACATTGATGAAAGAAATCATAGATGACACAAACAATTGGAAAAACATCCCTTGCTCATGGATCAATAAAATCAACACTGTTAAAATGTCCATATTGCCCAAGTGATTTACAGATTCCATGCAATTCCCATCAAAATTCCAACATCATTTCTCACAGATCTAGAAAAATAATCCTAAACTTCATATGGAACCAAAAAAGACCCCAAATAGCCAAAGCAATCCTAAGCAAAAAGAACAAATCTAGAGATATCACATTACCTGACTTCACATTATACTACAAGGCTATAGTGACCATAACAGCATGATAATCGTATAAAGGTAGACACATAGACCAATAGAACAGAATAGAGAACTCAGAAATAAAATCGTATGGCTATGACCAACTGATTTTTGGCAAAGAAGACAAAAACATACACTGGGGAAAGGATACTGTATTCAACAAATGGTGCTTGGAAAACCAGATAACCACAAGCAGAAGAAAGAAACTGGATCCCTATCTCTTACCATACACAAAAATTAACTGAAGATGGATTAAAGACTTAAATGTAAGACCTGAAACCATAAAATTCCAGAAGAAAATATAGGAAAAATTCTTCCAGATATTGGCCTAGACAAAGAATTTATGACTAAGACCGCAAAAGTAAATACAACAACAACAAAAATAAACAAATGGAACTTAATTAAACTAAAAGATTTCTGCACAGCAAGGGAAATAATCAACAGAGTAAATATACAACCTACAGAATGGGAGAAAATATTCACAAACTGTATATCCAACAAAGGACTAATATCCAGAATCTACAAAGAATACAAACAAATCAGCAAGAAAAAAAAAACAACCCCATCAAAAGTCAGCAAAAGACATGACCAGAGTCTTCTCAAAAAAAGACAAATGGCCTAAAAACACAGGAAAAAATGTTCAACATCACTAATTATCATAAAAATGCAAATTAAAAGCACAATGAGATACCACCTTACCCCTGTCAATATTGCCATTATTAAAAAGTCAAAAAAAAAAAAAATAGATGTTGGTGCAGTTGCAGTGAAAAGGGAATGCTTAGTATACACTGTTGGTGGGAATGTAAACTTGTACAACTGCTACGTAGAGCAGTATGGAGGGTCCTCAAAGAACTCAAAGTAGACCTACCATTTGATCTGGCAATCCCACTATTGGGTATCTAACCAAAGGAAATGAAGTCATTTTATAAAAAAAAAGAAACCTGCACCCAAATGTTTATCAAAGAACAATTCACAACTGCAAAGATACGGAACCAACATAAGTGCCCATCACCTGATGAGTGGATAAAGAAAATGTGGTATATATACACCATGGAGTACTACTCAGCCATAAAAAGGAATGAAATAACATCTTTTGTAGCAACTTGGATGGAACTGGACACCATTGTCTTATGTGAAGTATCTCAGGGATGGAAAAACAAACAGCACCTGTTCTCACAAATAGGAGCTAAATAAAGGATATATGTGGTCATAAAGAGCAGTAGCAGACATTGAAACTAAGAAGGGGGAATGGGGGACAGGGTGAGATATAATTTACATATTGAGTACAATGTACACTATTCTAGTGATGGGTACACTGAAAGCCTTGACTTCAGCATGATGCAATTTGTCTAAGCAACAAAAAACACTTGTACCCTCTAAATTTTTTGAAATAAAAAAAAGTTATAGCCTAATGACCTAAAAGATCTCAGGCTTACAAATTGAGTATTTGGAAACCAAAGCTTATATACATGATATCTCCTGGTTTCTTGACACAGACAGTATCTCCAGGGCTCTCCCCAGGATTTTGCAAATTCTCAAAGGTTTACTTTCATTCCTCTTGTGTATATTGTGGTGAAAGAGTTGGTAAAAATGATATGTTTAAAAATAGGAAGTAGAAAAGAAGGTAGAAATTAATGGTCCTGAAGATGACCATAGCTAGTCACCCTCAATCCCTGACTAGTTATTCTAAGCAACCTAGTGTTGGAGGCTCCCTCACCTAGATGCTGGTACACCCCATCCAGCTACCACCATCACACTCGTGTCCTCCAGAGATAACACAAGGCTACTGCCACAAGTGCACATCTTGTTCCTCAGACAAATGTAATGATGACAAGGGCCAGATTTTCACAGGGCCTCACTAAAAGCAGTGTGAAGGAAAAGGGGGTTTTCATGAGGATGCACTATGTTGGCTTATGTTTTGGACAGAGAGCCAACAGCGGTATGGAGCTTGGGGATGGGGAGATGAGTGAAGAGGCTCGGCCAATAATCCAAGCCTGCTAATGAGAACCTGAACTAAATCCTCAGCCATAAGAAAACAGAGATCAAGATGAAATCTATTGACTTTAGAGAGGTAGACTCAAGGCAGCTCAGCAATTGTTTGGATATGGGTGTGAGATTTCCAACACAGGACACTAGGGAAGTAGTGAAGACATGAACAGAGGTTCAGAATGAAGACATGGTTCAGAGATGGTAGTTACTGATTTAGAAGTCCACATGGCCTCTCCACATTCTCAATGAAAGCTCAGGGAGCATCCAGAATGCCTACCTCAAGCTCCATGACTAAATGCAAGCCAGAGATATTAAGTGGCTTAGCCAAAGTCACTGTGCTAATTACCATCATAGATGGAAATAAAATCTGTGGCTCCAACTCCAAATACAGTGAGCTCTCCACTGTGCACGCCAACTCTATGTTCTGCTCTCCTCTAAGTCACTGTTTAACATAACTTTTTGATCATGCAATGCTATCAGTAAAAAAAGAAAAAAAATGAGCAGGCAACACACTATATGCAACTTATATAATATTCTGCTACACTAATACATTAATTATATTATAAAACCTAAAAAGAACTAAAAGTTTTAAAGTTTAGATTATGTGTGTGTTTTTCTTTACCTCAATGGATCACCTTGTGCACTCACTGGGGTGGATGCCCCTCTCACCCTGAGAAGACCGAAGCACTGGGTGTTGTCCCAGGCAGTCAGTGGAAACAGTGTGGAATTCGGGATCATCTGAGTCATTAAATGGCTTTCTGATTGCTTTCTTTTTCTGTTGCTACTGTTACAAATACCATAAACTTAGTGGCTTAAAATGATAAACTTATTATTTCACAATGTCTATGGATAGGAGTCCAGACATGGCATGACTCAGTTGGTGCTCTCATGAGAGTCTTACAAGGCCGAAATCAAGGTGTCAGCAGGGCTGGGTTCCTTTCTGGAAGTTCTTGGGGAGAATATGCTTCCAGGTTTATTCATGTGGTTGGCAAATCAAGAGGTTGTTCTCAGCCTCTAGAGGCCACGTTCCCAGGCTTGAGGCCCCATTGCCAACAGCAATGGGTTGAGTCCTTCCCACACTTCTAATCTTCCTGACTTCCCCTTCTGCCTCATCTCACAGATGGTCAAATCCCTTCTCTAAGTCTCAACCTCTTCAACAGCAAAATGGGGAGAATAACGTTTTCCCCAGATAACTGGTTTGATGATTCAATGGAGTAATAGATATGAAATTATTTTGAATATTGTAAAGCAAGAAATGTGGGAAGAGATGGGCATTGGGAGAAATTAAAAAGGAAAAGGAGGGACAGGGACATTTCCTCTGCATTTAAGATGACCAATATGATTCTGGTAACAGGGGAATAGGTTGAATGTCAACAGAACACTAAAATTAAGGGCTATAATTTTCATAAAAGCATTTTGTAACTGCTATGGTGGTATATAAACGTTGGGAATTTTTATAATATATCATATGTCATATTAAACACAAATTAATCTTAAGGCTTATTGAGATTTAGTCTGTACCCACAAAAGAATTATAATTTAAAATATATATAAGTAAAAACTAAACATAAGCTAACACAATCCCATAGAGCCTATAGATATGGAAATGCCATTTGATGATAAAGAATCTGTCCTGGCTGTACAGTGTCATGGGGTCTGTAGCAGTCAAGGCTCTCCAAAGAAACAGAACCACTAGGATATATATAGATTTAGAGAAATAAATTTACTATGTTTCTGGCAATTATTTACTTCTTATGTTGAGGTAAAAATTTACACACAATTAAATGGATACATTTAAGTGTACCACTGCTGAGTTTTTTTGTTTGTTTATGTTTAAGGGATTGGCTTATATGATTACGGAGGCTGAGAAGTCCCAAGATCTGCTGTCTACAAGCTGGAGAACCAGAAAAGCCAGTAGCATAGTACCAAGTTCAAGTCTGAAAGCCCAAGAACCAGGAGAGCCAAGGATAGAACTCCCAGTCCAAGTTCAAAGGCCCAAGAACCAGGCCAGGGCTGATAGCCAAGGCCTTTTCTATTTGTCCCTCAATGGATTGATGGTGCTTATCCACATGGGTGAGGGTGATCTATACTCAGTCTACCAATTCAAATGCTAATCTTTTCCTAGAAACACTCTCACAAACACACCCAGAAATAAAGTTTTACCAGCTATGTTAGTATCACTTAGCCCAGTAAAATTGACACATAAAATTAACCATCATAGGGCCATTTACATAACTTCATGCCTCAGCTGTAAAATGGGAATAATAATAGCATCTACCTTAGGATTGCTGTGAGAATTAAATAAAAGAATGCATAGAAAATATGCAGCACAATGCCAGGCTATAAAAATTATCTATTATTTTATCATTGAATTTAGAAGAATGAGGCTAAGATCAATAAGTCATAAAGCCAAAAATATGACAACAAATAATCTTTTGTTAGCTCACAGCCCTTCTTAAGACAATAAGAAGACTCACATAACCCTCAAAAAATAATATGCAAGAGAACAAATAAGAATAAAAATATCTTTCATGACACCAAAAGTAATAAATATTTTACTCATTACGTACTCTAACCTGATTCTGTCTTTCTGTAGCCTGCAGGACTCAGAGCAATAATTTAGCTGAAAGCAAGGGTTATGTGAATTTGCAGCTTCAGCTACTAGCAGTTCTGGACGATGCTTCCAACAGGTGCACCCTCATCCTGAGAAGATTTAGTCCGGGCATGGTTTCCTAGATTGTTGACACCTGGTGGTTTTTATAGCAGATGTTCAACTAAGAGTAATGGCAAAGAGAGGGCTGGGTTTAGATAGATGCAGCACACTATGGGCATGAGTAAACTCTGCATTATCCAGCTGCACTCCACACATTCAAGCTCTACACACACCGCTGCAACTGTGCCACATTTCTGGCAGAGTTTCAAGATGCTCTGAACTTGTATGCCCCCCAAGAGACCTGTTGAGGAACTAGAAGAAAGTAAAAAGAGAGATTTAAAATATCAAATGCCTTACTACCTGATGTGTTACTGTTTAACAGATGTAATTTAAAATGAAAATCAAAGGACTTTTCCCTTCAATGTGACAGGCTCTAGGGAAAATCTGAAATAGAAAGCATGAAGCAAACTCAAGTAAAGAGTCTAAAGAAAAAAAGAGACATAAAGAAAATACTGAATGGAAGAAGGTCAGGGAAAGAAGAAAAACTATAAAGGAACAACAATGAGATTTTAGAATGGCTGTAAAGAGAAGAGAGGCAATTTGAAGATCCTTGGCTATTTCTTCATACAACAAACTTTTATTAAGCACCTACTAAGTGCCAAGCACTATGCTAGGAGTCCTCAAAGAGTTTACTTCCTGGGGGAGACAGAAAACAAGCAATTATAAAATAAAGAAGGAAATAATTTTGTGACAGGAATAAGCAAATCAGGGTGATGTGGAAAGGGTCAGGAGGAGCACTGTCTTAGTTTGTTTTCTGCTGGTATAATGGAATGCCACAGACTGGGTAATTTATAAAGAACAGAAATTAATTGACTTACAGTTCTGGAGACTAGGAAGTCCAAGACTGAGGGGCCAGCACCTGGCGAGGGCCTTCTGTTGCATTATCCCATGGGAAAAGGCAGAAGGGCAGAAAGGCAGATGGGACTCCCAGTCTCAAGCCTTTTTGTAACTGGCATTAATCCATTCATGGAGGTGGAGCCCTCATGACATAAACACCTCCCATTATGCCCCACATCCCAACACCGTTGCATTGGGGGTTAAGGTCCAACACACATGCTTTTGGTGGCACACATTCAAACCACCATGGCAGGCACCAAGCTCTGTGCAGTTAGAGGAGGAAGAAGATTAACCAAAGGAAACAAATGACTGTGAATGGAAAAGAGAGGTAGAGCCGTGACTCCTAGACCAGGTGCTGCCACTCCTTGCTACTGGGACCTGGAGCAAGTCACTCTTCTATGTACCTCAGTTCTCCCAACCTTACAAGAAGGTTCATGGGCTATGGGATCAGCCTGGGAATCTTACAAACCCTATGAGCAGATGATCATCTTTAACTCATTCATCTCATTCTTCATACTTCACTCTCAATTTGTCAGAAATGCCTGTTGGTGATCCCTTTGAAATATATATCCAGGATCTGACCTTCTCGCACTCCCTCCATCCATCACTGTCACTATGGTGTGGCCTGAGCCAACATCACCTCTCATCTGGGCCCATGCAATGGCCTAACAAGTCTGCTTCTACACCCATTCTCAAGTGCAGCCAGAGCGAGCTGTTCTTACAAGCACGGAGTTCCTCTGTTCAGAACACTGCAGTGGGGAGCCACTGCACTCAGGATAACGGAACTGTGCATGATCTCTCCCCCACACATACCTCATCTTCTCTTACCGCTCCACCCCTGCACACTCCTCTCCAGCACACCAGCCTACTTGCGATTCTTCCAACACTCTTGATACAGTCCACGGTCTTTGCTCTAGCAGTTCCCTTAGAGAAGGAACACTTTCTTCACTCCTCACAATAATCCCATGAGGTAGGTTCTATTCTTATTATCCCCCTTTTATAGATGAAGAAACTGAGGCACAAAAAGGTTACATAACTTTCCCATCTAGTAAGTGGGAAAAACTTGAGACCTGAATCCAAGCAATCTAACACAACAGTTTATCCTTTTAACCACTGCACCACACTGCCTCTCAGCTGGCCAGAGGGACTAGGGCAGCTACCCTTCGATCTGTTCTATCTGTTAGCTTCTTTTCTGGAAAGAAGGGATCTATAGATTTTTTTAAAATTTGAAAACTACCGAACTCAATCTAATTAAGTCACTTACCAACTTAACATTCCTTTTTTTTTTTTGCACATGCCAATGCCTAGCCACCCTAACATTTTAAAATCCAGTTCCAGCAAGAGCTACTCTGAAGAAAAAATTAGTAAAATTACAACCTACTGACCTCCCTTCCTCTCCTCATATCCCAAAAGACATCCTTGTACAGGTCCACTACAGGACTCACCCCCAACTGCAGGAAATGGAAAAAGCTAATTGCTTCTGAAAAGAAAGAGTAACTCAAATCAATTGTAGCTTTTATGTCCAGTGCACTCTCCAAAAAATATAGGAAAGAAATAGAATCAGAGTGACTCAAAATCTAATTTAACTTTTAATTGCTTCACTAATTGCAAAAGCTTAGAGGATAGCTGGAAAGGCACACAACACATGCAGAATTCCAAAGATCAATTCTGCAACTGGTATAACCACGGGGTGGCATGGAATTTCATTCCAAATTCCAAGGCTACTGCTCTCGGCCCTGAACTACTCTTATTCTTCAGCATGTGAGCACACGTTTTCCAACACACAGACAGCAATAAGTCAGGCCAAGTATAATCTCCAAGTCATTAATTAAACCCTGTGTACAGGCATGCACACGATATCATCATACATAGCATACGGAGCCATAAACACTATGTGGAACCAGCAACTATAAATTATGAGTGTATAATTCCCTTGAGCTTCATAAACCATAAAAATGAAGCTCAAGTGGTTTGTGTAGTCATTTGAATCCCAGAAGGAAATACAACACTGTGATTCAAAAGTTGCTTATTGTTTATTTTTATATAATGGATGGATTCTACTTCTCAATTCACGCGTGCCCTCCTCCCTCTGGGGCCATCCATCCGCACACTGACTCTTCCTGTCAGCTGTCCCCTCCCAGCCTGACTCCCCCCAAGGCTCTCCCCTCTTAACAGAAAAGGTCCCTCCATGGCAAGAGCAGAAACAGCAGCCTTATGGGAGTTTTGGTCTGCTTCTCATCTCATTAGCAAATTTTAATAATTCACGAGAGCAGTGTAACTCTTGTGAATAATCAATGGCTTTTTTTGTTTTGCATGGAATGCAGCATATTTAACGTACTCACAGATTCTGAAAAACAATGGTAATCAAGCACTAATTTCTTTGTTAAAGTATTATTTTAAATGTTTTCTCTCCATTCCCCTGTCCTCAAACTCCTCAAGTCTTCATTTGAAACTATACTATTCTTTCCTTGAATCCTATACATTTATCCACTTATTAACTTAACAATGAGAAATCAAATACTTAGTGATCATTGGCTATGTATTTGGAAAGATGCAGTATGCAGAAGGAAAGTTTTCTTCTCTCAAGAATGTGCAATCTAGTAAAAAGGTAAAATAAAATGAAATGACACTCGGTAGTGGAAAGATCATGGGAATGGGAGTCAGGTAAACCAGGGTTACATTTGAACTCTAGGGCTTCTTAGCTGTGTAGTATTAGGTATGCTACTTAATTTCTCTGAGCAATAATTTTCTCATCTGAATAAATGAAAATGATAATATATGCCTTTCTGAGCTGCTATGAGAGTTAATAATACGTACCTCTTACAAGTCTTGTGTCCTTGGGTAAGTTGCATAACTGCTGAGTAACTCCATATTCTTATCAGTAAAATGAGAATGATAAGTGTCCTTCTGATGAGGTATTCTGAGTATTACATATGTTACTGCATGTAAAGCATTCAGAACAGTGCCTAGTACGTAGTAAGTGCTCATTAAGTAGTAGTGACTGTGGTTGTTGCTATACATGAGGTGCCCATCCCATACCACTTAGTAGGTGTTCAATAGTATTATAAAATAATATCAGCAGTAAATGAGACAATAAATGATTTTGTACCAAATTGTGTAACATAGGTTAAAATAATCTTTCAAAAGTTTAGAAACGTCTCCAAAGAAATGAAGGCAGTGACTCAAACAGGGATTTGTAACCCAGGCTCATCGTAGCATTATTCACAATAATCATAGCATAGAAGCAACACAAGTTTCCACCGACAACAAATGGATAAATAAAAGGCGGTACATACATACAATGAAATATTATTCAGCCATAAAAAGGAAGGAAATTCTGATACATGCTATAACATGGATAAACCTTGAAAACATTATGCTAAGTGAAAGAAGCCAATCACAAAAGGCAAATATTATATGATTCCATTTATATGAGGTATCCAGAGTAGTCAAATTCATAGAGACAAAAAGTAGAGCAGTGGTTGCCAGGGGATGGGGGAAAGAGGGAACAGGAAGTTAGTGTTTAATGACTATAGAGCTTCAATTGGGGAAGATAAAAAAAAAAAAAGTTCTTGAGATGGATGGTGGTGATGGTTGTACAACATTATGAATGTACTTAATGCCATTGAACTATACACTTAAAATGGCTATAATGATAAATACTGTTATGTATATTTTACTATCAAAAAAAAAAGTTTAGCCAGATGTGGTGGCTCACGCCTATAATCCCAGCACTCCCCTTTGGGAGGCCAAGGCAGGAAGATCACTTAAGGCCAGGAGTTCGAGATCAACCTAGGCAACATAGCAAGACCCTATCTCTAAAAACAACTTAAATATTAGCCAAGAATGGTGGTACGTACCTATAGTCTCAGTTACTCGAGGGGCTGAGGCAGAAGGATTGTCCGTACCCAGGAGTTCAAGGCTGCAGTGAGCTATGATTGTGCCACTGCACTCCAGCCTAGGCAACAAAGCAAGACTCTGTCTCTAAGAGAAAACATTAGTTTAGAAACAGAGGGCACTGTACAGAGGGCAAAGAAGTCTAGGAAAGCTGCTTAGAGCAAGTGGCGTGAGAATTACATCTTAAAAGTTAGGAAGATCTGGGAAAATGGCATATTCCTAGTGAGGGCAACGTGAGTGAGGACCCTGGTACAAGATGGAACAAGTTGGCAGGAGGGGGGCCTGGTCAGAACTGAGAAGATGGGAACCACACTCAGCCAGCCCTGGCTCAGCCACCATCATTCCTACCCGTCAACTCTCACTTGCAGCCACTCCTATTCAAGTAATTTGCAAGATAAAGATGTTTAAGAGTTCTAGTGCAAGTGAAACTGAGCCTCTGTTTATAGGAAGAAGAAGAAAGTACAAGAAGACCAGAGGTTGGAAGTCATGGCTGAACACACACACACCGTTTTCTAGGCTACCACTTTCTCAGTCTATTACATGCTCTTTTCCGTTGCTTTCCCACCTTTGAAGGTCCCTGTCTTCACAAAACAAAGAAACTGTTTTTCAAAGCTACTCCATTACCAAGACAGGAGTTTTTTTTTAAAAAAAATGGGGGGGGGGACAATAGGTTTAATTATATACGACATTCAGTTGGAGATGAGTAGAATGAAATTTCTGCTTAATGAATTTAACATTCTTCTTTGAGGAAAAGAGTAACCTGGTATAAGCATCAGAGGGATGTCTTTTAAGGTTCCTATGTGACTTTAAACAAGGGGAGACAGGCCCCTTACTCAACGTCTCTCTGCTGTGCTGTGCCTTTGGGCAAAGATTAACTTTGGCCTCTTGCCTGCCAAAACGGACTGACCAGAAAAAGTCCAAAGCTTAGAAGACTCACATGTGCTAACAGAAATAATCCAAGGTTCGCAAATTTACCAAGGAGTTGATAAAAAAGAAAAGAAAAGAAAGAAAGGAAAAGAAAAAAAAAAATATTCCAAGGTGCTTTCTAATTTCCTCTTAAGGGATGTTTATCATTATACCACTATACACACTGAAGCGCTGCACGAGAATGTCTGGCTTCAGCTAATGGAAACTCATACTGTAAATATATATTTACAGATATAGAGAATCATGATGGGACAGAGGACGCTCTCATCTATGCCTCCAGGAGATAACTGCCTGGTTGTTAGCATCCTCCCAAACACAAAGGAGAGTCCCAGAAAGCAGCTTTCACATTCAAGTGTACGACTAATTTACACAGACAGTACTAGTTCAATGTTACCGAGCATCCTCAGAACACAGAAAGGCTACACATGGTCAAAAAGCTATGGAAAAATAAGCAGAATGATTTAACAATTAAATCAGTGCTGTGTCAATGCTGGACTTCCTTGGGGAAAAATTATTTCTCAGACAATCAACAAATAATTTTAGATGGGCGGACTACCCGCCGACTGATAATAGAGATTTTCACAAAACTCAAGTCATAAAACTCCAGGAAATGAAATAAAAAAGCAAGGTAAATCACCATCAGTTTATTTATGTTATTCATACCATTCTAATTGTAAAACTCGATCTAAAGATGATAATCTCAGCAGGGTTACAAAGGTTCCATCTCAGTGTTCCCCACTGTTTCCAAAAGCATCTGCACTCAAACGTGCATTCCCTCCGTACACACAGAGCAGCTCAGCTGTCTCCTAAAAAAGCAACAAAGAGTCGTTCTTCCCCTCCCATCCTGGATTAATAACACAGCAGACATTAGACTCTCAGGATTTTAAACAAGCCTAGGAAAGCATCACCCAATCGTTCTCTCCCAGAAAATACAAACAAGAATCAGAATGTAATTCTGGAAAAGACTCACTGGTTTCTAAATGCCAGTCCTGGGACCCATGATCCCACAAGATGAAGTTTTTTATCAGCCCAAGGAAAAATGATAAAAATAAAGACAATGTGATGAGTTTTCCAAAAGGTAAATTTATTGAATTTAAGTAACTATCTTTTTTCCTGATAATATATTGCTTCCCATAGTTTACATATTTGAATGTCATTTTATTCATAAAATGAAGGTTATATACTAGATTTTTAATGTCCTTACTAAATACAATTTGTCAGTTCCCAAACACTGTCTTTGAAATAGTATTAGTTGATGAGATTAAAAAGACTGGGAACCACTTGTTTGGACCAGCTCCCTTTTTTGGTTTCTTTGTTTTTGTTTTAAGTTTTTGGGCCATGAGTGAAGAAAGTTGAGTTAGGAACACTGCTGGGTTCATGGCACACTGCTGTCATCAGTCCACACAACACTCCTTCTCCTATATTTTCCCTCATCCTGATTCACACTCTGTTCCACTCTCCTGCATAAGTAGCCACCTCATAGTGATGAGTGGAAACAATACACAACAGCCTATGTACATTAAAAGCATGCAAGCAGCATAATGTATTTTATAGGTAGGTATCCATACAAATCCAAGGGCCGGTATCAGTTCTGTCATTTTTAGGATGAAGTAATTGAGGATCAGAGAAGTAAACTGACTTGCCCATGGCCACACGAAGGACAGGGCAGAGCTGAGCTAAAACCTAAGCCATCTTATACTCTCTGTTACTTAATAAGATCTTTGGCCATTTCCCTAAATGAAAACATACACATACACACTATAAAACAATTGGTGAAAAAAATGAAATTAATCATGAATATTCATAAAAATTTTCATAATATCTCAAAACAAAAACTCTATATGGGGTATTTATGTATATCTAAAATGTTCTAATAATCACTTGAAAGTTCTTATAGACTTGATCGATCTAGGATATCATGAGTTAGAAGACAATTTCTTAGGCACATTTATAAGAAACCCCTCCAAGTGATTTACGTAAGGCCCTTAGGGATCCTCAGAGGTATTTTTGTAAAAAAAAAAAAAAAAAAAAGGGTGGGGGAGCATATTAATCACAATGATCTAGAAACTTGTCTAGGATGCCTCTGAGCTCACCCCATCCCTTCTAAGTCTCAGGTCCTATCCGTGGCATCTCCTTTCCAGATCCCAAGAAGAAAGCAATTTCTTCAAGTCCCATCACCACTTGCAGTCTGTTTTTACCTTCACAGTTGGCATTAAAAAATGTCTCTTTCGGCCGGGCGCGGTGGCTCACGCCTGTAATCCTAGCACTCTGGGAGGCCGAGGCGGGTGGATAGCTCAAGTTCAGGAGTTCCAGACCAGCCTGAGCAAGAGCGAGACCCCGTCTCTACTATAAATAGAAAGAAATTAATTGGACAATTAAAAATATATGTAAAAAATTAGCTGGGCATGGTGGCGCATGCCTGTAGTCCCAGCTACTCGGGAGGCTGAG
>CAUYRT010070180.1:0-23670 GCA_963574885.1 Lepilemur ruficaudatus | reverse complement strand
TCCCGCCATAACATGAAAGTTTGTGATGGGCCAACACTGTGTAGTCTAAATCTGTGGTCCCCAACCTCCGGGTCTCAGCCTGGTACTGGTCTATAGCCTGTTAGGAAACGGCCTGAGATCCGCGTGACACCCTCCCCACCCGTGACACACACCCCCACCCATGTCACACCCCCACCCTCACCCCCAGTCCTTGGAAAATTATCTTCTATGAAACCGGTCCCTGGTGCCAAAAAGATTGGGGACCGCTGGCAAAACTTAGAATAGCTAGGAAAGTGAACTTCGTTTACTACTGTTTTTATAAACTATTTCAGTGATACAAAGTATAAAGTTATAGAGAACTTAAAATTTGGCATATCTACTTCAAATCTTTATTTTCACAGAAATAAAATGATACAGATGTAATTAAGGTTCTCGTGTTACCCTCTCTGATTTGTTTCTCTTCCTCCCCAGAAGCTACTGGTCTCAAGTTGGCATTTATCATTCCTGGGCATATTTTTTCACTTTTTTACTACATGGTGTATGTGTCAGTGAGCAATATGTAATATTGGATTCTAAATATTATGCATGATTGTAAGTTTTATTCAGATGGTTTCATTTTGCAGTTTTCTTCCCCCAGCCTTGTTTTTGAGGTTTTTTTTCATGTTGCTATACATGACTATAGTTTATTTATTTAAACTACCATACTGTTCTGTTGTGTAAATGTGCCCTCCTGTGTTTCAGGTGCTTCTCAGCCAGTGAGGTGCTTGTCACACAGGTTGCCTTTTCCCATTCTTACCTGGTCTCCCCTCACCCCAACCCCTAATGGAGTGGTCTTTTTGTTTTTTATATATACACGATTTAAGATATATTCTGGAAATTACTGTTTGCCCATTATATATATAGAAATTATCCTCAGTCAGTACATGGTTTGTCTTTTCACTTGGTTTATTTTATGGAAGGGTTTTAATTTAATGTGGTCAACTCACTTATTACCTTTATTGGTTATATTTTTGTATTTTCTTCAAGAATTCTGTTCCCTACGAACATGAAGATATATCCCTTATTTTCTATTAAAAGTTACAAGGTTTTGCTTTGCTTTTCATAGGCTTCCTACAGACCTGTAATTGATTTTTGTGTATGGTAGGAAATAAGGGTTTCATGTTTTCATGCCATAATTATATTCAGTTGTCTCAATACCATGTCTTGAATAGTAAGTTTGTCCGTTTTTCTCCACTGATTTTGTTTTTACCTTTTTAATTGTGAAATGCATACATACACATAAAAGTACACAAATCAAAAATATGTGTTTCCAGTTTGGGTCTATTACAAATAATGCTGCTGTGAATATTCATGTACATGTATCTTGGTACACGTGGGTACACATTTCTGGTGGATATGTACGTTCAAGTAGTATTGAAAGTACATAAAGTATGCGTATCTTCAAAGTTAATAGATAAGGCCAAAATATTTTCCAAAATGAATGTACCAATTTACTTTCTCACCCAGCAATGTCTGAAAGTTCCTGTCACTTCACATCTTTGGCAAACCTTGATATTGTCAATCTTTTTAATTTTAATCCTCTAATGACTAAGTAGCTGAGCTGCAGTCCTGCATGTGCCTGTTTACTTGGGCAGACCCTCACTCCTAGTGTATAGACCTGGTGCAAAGCAAACAAACTTCACTAGAACCCCATCCTCTCAGCCTCTCTGCTGCTACCTCCCAGCATCAGCAAATACCTCCATGGGAAAATCGACCCCAAATACTGGGCTCACTTATCTAAACCTTTTCTTCCCCAGATCCTGGCCTGGTGAAATTTTTCACTACCTTTGGACTACCTAAAGGTTTTAAGCAGCTGTATGTTTTAATTCATGAGCTCTTCTGATTGTCCTTCTTTGCATTGATATCAGTAATACATGTGACATGTATCAGGTTTTATTATATCTGTGTGTCTTTCTCTGGGCTTTTTATTTGGTTGATCTATGTACTCCTGTACCAATATAAAAGTTATCAAATCACTAGTTTTATAATAATAGTAATATCTAATCGACCAAATCTACCTGCCTTGTTGTTTTTTGGAATTTTCTTCGTTATTCTTAGTCCTTTGCTCTTCCATTTGAATTTTAAGATCAGCTCATCAAATTCTGAAAAACAAATTTGATTGAAATTTAAATAAATATGTAGATAAGTTTGAGGTTAGTTTTTCAACTTTACAATATTGAGTTTTACCACCCATAAACATGACATGTTATAGTTCACCATTTATCATTTAGAACATTGCTTGTGTTTGTATGTGGTCAGTGTTTGTAATGGTGATTTCACATTTTTGGGTGTAAAATTCTATATTGTGCCTATTAGAACAAGCTATTTAATTGAATTACTCAAATCCTAATTTTTTTGTCTGCTTGATTGATTATTGACAGTTATTTTTTATTATTTTTAATAGTGTTTTTGTCTGCATGTGCACATACAGGAAAGTATACAAATCCCAAGTGTTTGTTGGATTGTCACAAAGTGAACACATTGTGTGTAATCACTTTCCAAGAAATAAATATTATCAGAAGCTCCCTGCAGTGGTTCACAAGGAATGCCTGTGTTCAACTGTAGTAGCTACTACCTGTAGCAGTTTCCTAGGGCTTCTGGAACAAATCACCACAAACTCAGTGGGTTACAATAACAGAAATTTATTCTCTCACATTCTGGAGGTTAGAAGTCTGAAATCAAGGAGTCGTCAGGGCTAAAATCCCTCTGAAGTCTAAAAGAGAGAAATCTCTTCTTTTTTTCTTCCAGCTTCTGGTGACTTTGGCATTCCTTGTGGCCGCATAACTCCAATATCTGACTCTGTCCTCACATGGCCTTCTCCTCTGTATCTGTCTTCTCTTCTGTCTCTTATAAGGATTCTTGTCATTCAAGTATGGGTGGGATTTAGGGCCCACCCAGGTAATCCATGATGATCTCATCTCAAGATCCTTACAGCAAAGACCCTTTTGACAAATAAGGTCATATTCATAAGTTCTGAGGGTTAGGAGGTATGGACATACCTTTTTGAGGGTCACAGTTCAGCCCACTACACCACCAAACAGTTGGAACTTCGGAAACAGTTTACATTCCCACCAACAGTGTATGTGTGTTCCAGTTGATTCATACCTTTGACAGCATAGATACAGTCAGCTTTCAAATGTCAGCCATTCAGTTGGGTGTGTAATAGCTTCTCATTGTGGTGTGCATTTGCCTTTCCCTAATTATAAGTGGGTTGAATGCTTAGCCATTGGAAATCCTCTTTTTGAAGTGCCAATTAAGTTCTATTATCAGTTTTCTGTTGAGCTGCCCTCTTTTTATTAGTAGAGAGTTCTTTGTAAATTATCGATACAAGTCCTTTGAAAGTTGTCTGTATTACATTTAACTTGTTCTCCATGACTTGCATTTTCACTACATTAAATTTATGAGTCTTTTAAAGTTTGCCTTTTAACATGTCCTCCTTAAGGAATCTTTAGTATAGCACATAACATTTGTTTTATAAATGGACGTTTTAACATTTATTATGATTTTTTTTGCTTTTGAATTATATTACTTGCATAGTTTTGCTTTTTAAAAAATGTCAATTCTGAATATGTTGAAAAAAATACTGATATTAATACCCAGTATTTTATCATTATAAACATAGATACCTAACCACTGACATGTAATTTTTCATTAATACTGAAATCACCATTTTTGTGATTTAGGAACTTTGGGGAAAATTGAAATATGTTAAGCTATTATTTTAAGAGATATATATAATAAAACAAAAATATATGTAAAATAAAAATTTTATACATTGTATGATATATATCGAGTTAGTCTACCAGTCGTTTGGCATAAAAATATTTTTTATAGCTTGGTTGGCTTATAAAGTTATACAGAAATGAATTTCTGGCAGGAAAAAAAAAGAGAAAAAAATGTCTTCTCACATTTTTGTGGGAAAAAAATGTACAGCCCTGTGAAAAATGAAGAAACAAAATGTAAGCGGTTTTTTTCCCCCTCATTAACGAACTTTTTTTAGAGAGAAATAGGGTCTCACTCTGCAACCCAGGCTAGAGTACAGTGGCCCAATGATAGATCACTGCGGGCTTGAACTACTGAGCTCAAGCAATCCTCCTGCCTCAGCCTCTCGAGTAGGTGTGACTACAGGTATGCACCACCAAAGGCAGTTAATTTTTTTTACTTTACTTTTTGTAGAAACAGGTTTCTATATTGCCCTGGCTGATCTTGAACTCCTGACCTCAATCAGTCCTCCTGCCTCAGCCTCCAGAAATACTGGGATTACAGGCATAAGCCACCATACCTGGCCTCAACTTATTTTTAAATCTCTCACTTTATTTGTAAATTTGTGTATTTCTTCTTTTAATTTCATACTTCTTTTTCTATTTTGAGACTTCATTATTATGTATAATGTGACATTTAAGATTTATTTGTTTGTTTATTTATTTATTTATTTATTTATTTATTTATTTTAAAGAGATGAATTCTCACTATGTTGCCCAGGCTGGATTTGAACTCCTGGGCTCAAGCAATCCTCCCTCCTTGTCCTCCCAAGTAGCTGGAACTATAGTCGTATTTTTTTGCATGTGGATATCCAGTTGTCCCAGAACCATTTGTTAAAAGCCTGTTCTTTCCCCATTGAATTATCTTGGCACCCTTGTTAAAAATTGGCTGACCATAAGCATAAAGGTTTATTTCTGGACTCTCAATTCTATCCCATGGATTTATATTGTCACTTTTAAGTCAATACCACACTGTCTTGATTATTATAGCTTTGTAGTAACCTTTGAAATCAGAAAGTGTAAATCCTTTACCTTTGTTTTTATTAAAGATTGTTTTGACTATTTTGGTTCCTTTACATTTCTATATAAATTTTAAGATCAGCTTGTCAATTTCTGCAAAACCAGTTGGAATTAGGGATGATATTGACTATGATATGTATATCAATTTAGGGAGTTTTACCATCTCAGCACTTGAGAAGAATGTATATTCTGCTGTTGTTCAGTAGAATGTTCTATTGATGCATGTTAGTTCTAGTTGGATTATAGTGTTTTTCATCTTCTTTTTGTTTGTTGGTATTTTGCCTCTTGTTCTGTCTATTACTGAAAGTGAGATATTGAAGTCTGAAACTATTATTGAATTGCCTATTTCTTTTTTCAGTTTTGTCAGTTTTTGCTTTATGTAATTTGGGACTCTTTTGTTTGGTGCATACATTGTTATTGTAAGTATGCAATGTTCTGCCTACATGATTGATTTAACCTTTGTCATTATAACATGTACTTCTTTGTCTCTAGTAACAATTTTTATCTTGAAGTCTGTTTTGTCTGGTATTAGTCTAGCTTTTTTTGGTTACTCTCTTGTGTGGTATGTCTTTTTCTATCATTTTCTTTCAGCCCATTTTTATCCTTTAATCTAAATTGTGTCTCTTGTAGCCAGCATATAGTTTGATCATTTTTTTTTTAAATCTGTTCTGCCAATCTCTGACTGTTGATGGGCATGTTTAGGTCATTTACATTTAACATTATTACTGCTGGTTTTCACAGCTACCATGGCTGGGAGGCTGTTGCTTTTCAAGGCTACTGCAGAGCTGAGAACGGGAGGGTGAAAATAACACAAGTTAAAATGCAACAAAACAAGCTATTCTCACCCAGATTCAGCCGTTTTTCTTGAACAAATGCTCTTTGGATTGTTGCATGTATTTGGTTAATTTCCAGATATCTGAAAAAGTTGATAGTGACATTTTCACCAGTGTTCTTGTTACTGTGTGGAAGGGTGGATTTTTAGAGGCCCTTATTCCACCATTCCATAAATGTGTCCCTAAATTGAATTTTGAAGGCAAATCTGAGCATACCATAATCATGGAAACACAATTGATGTATGAAAGAGCCTTCTCACTTGTTAGATGGCAAGGATTAAAAAGAAGAATGAGGAGAAGTGAACATTCTTATACACTACTAATAGGAGGATAAATTGGTACAATCTACCAATTGGTATGACATACCAAATTGATATGACAATATGTAAAATCCTTTGAGGTGTTTATACCCTTTGATCCAGTAATTCCACTGCTAGGAGTTATTTAATAGGTTGCATGTCCCAAAGACAACATTGTTTATAGTTGTTAATAATGAAAACAACTAAATTATATAATAGTAGGAGATTAATTTAAAAATTCAGAGTATACCTAAAAAATAAAATATGGTATGGATGTTAATATAGATGTGTAATTAATATTAGACGAAAGTTTTTCATGATAGATTGATATAAAGAAATTATTTCAATAACGTGTTTAGTATGCATCTGATTTTTAAAGATACATTATACAGGTATTTATTATCAATGCATACATAAATGCCTGGAAAATTAAATTGAAACTGTTAGCAGAGATTATCTCTGAATAGTTGGGGTTAGGGTAAGGGTAATTTTGGTTTTATGTTTTATTCATCTTATCTACATTTTCTAATTTTTACATGAACAAATATACTGTGTGGATTAAAGAATGATAGATATTTTAAATTAGGAAATCTTAAAAATGTATTAAAATCTGGTTAAATACAAATGAGCTTTTTAGTCTACTTTCTCTTCCTAATTGCTTTCAGAAGTATAAAATGGAGATACCAGTGAATGGAGAAATCAGTACAAATGTCTAGTCAAAGAAGCTTAGCAGTATTAGAAAACATCCATTTTCTGTCAGTTTTCTGAAACTGTCTTCAAAATTGAGACATCCTTTAGAAATAATATGAATTAAGGAGTTTATTGAAATAAGGAAGACAGTTTTATGAGACCAGGATTTATCTCACCACTTACTCGTTCATTCTAGATGGAGCAAATTTAGGGAGTTCAAAGCTCAAAATAAAAGCTCAACATTGTAGACAATCAAATGAAAATTCTGTGGGCCCAAAGCCAGAGGAATCTGGACCACTTTGGTGGCCAAATTTAACCAGCTGGGGTCTTTCTTTAGTACCATCTGATTCTCCTTTAAAAAGAGAGATAGAGAAAGAAGAATTTGTCTTTTAGCAAGGCATCTACATTTTATAAAACTTAAAATCATTATCCGCGGCTTTGTTTTTTTCTCCAGAAAAATAGCACATTGGTTGGGACTCTAGGCTCAGCATTTAGTAGGAGGTCTGGATTGTATGAAATGTTCCTCAGCCTAGATTATGATCCAGGGGCATGGATGATGTGTCTGCCATTCTCCAGGTGTCTGTTGCTGCCTTGGTTAAATCTGCCATAGTAACAGAACATGTTTTCACACATAACCTATGAAGAAAAACAGTATTGTTTTGAATTGCCAATTAATAATGTGAATTGTCACTTTAAAAAAAGAATAAGAAAATAGGGCGATGTCTTTTATGGGACATTGGACAACTGTGATGGACCACTCCGTGACAGTCCCTAAAGAGGCAACAGGGACAGAGAAAGTAGTAGTCAGACTGTCTTGGGTTGAATCGCAGTACCACCTATTTCAGGCTGGGTAATCTTGAACAAGTTTATATCCCTGTGCCTCCCTTTTAATGTAAAAATATGAGAGTATTATTTGTCTTAAAGTGTCATGAGAATTATTAAAATAGATAACATATAACCTTCCTGGAACACATAGACATTCAGTAAATGATAGTTCATATTATCAAAAATTTTAATGGTGCTATTATTACTTTCATTTCTAAACATCATGCATGGCTAATTCAGCCTTAAAATAACTCTTTGATTTGACATTTATGTCTTACAGCCAGAGTCATAGACTTAATTGTTATTTGTTAAATAGTATAAAAATATGGGGAAAATGGTTATCTCTGTAAATGCTGAAAAAACAAGGAAGCTTTTGTTTCATAATAATAGAAGGAAAAGGTTTAAAAATGCAAAAAAAAAGCGACCGAAAGCGATATTGTTTTTAAGGTACAACTACTCATATCTGTAACATATGTTTGTTATCTTTTTACATGTTTTGTTCACCATGGTGTTTGTATTAGTTGTGACTCTGTGGTTGAAAAAAGACAAAAATTCTCACAAACTAGCTGAAGCTCTTAGTGGCTCACATAACCAGGAAGAACCAGAGTGAAGCTACTTTATTGGTACCAGAACCAGGAGTTTGGTTGGGGAATCTCTCTTTTTTTGTCCTCAGACAGTCCTGAATCAGATCTTCTCAGCTTAGCAACCCAAGAAAAAAGGGAGTTTCCATTCCACTCCAAAATGAAAAATCTCAGGGGTTGCAGGGAGGGTGTATTACGACTGGGATTGTGTCAGTGTAAGTTAACATTGACCCAGTAGTGGCAGCAGAATGTATTTCCAGAAGACTAGAGAGCAAGGAGAAGAGCACAGCTAGCAGAGAAAAATAATAGCCACTATAACAGTGTTTTTCAGCTTGTGGGTTTCAACACATGAGTGCGTTGGAACCATTACTGGGTTGTGAATTCCATATGGTGGGTCATGAGCAGCATCTTTAAAAATGAAATAGCATAAATTTAAATGAAATTGAATAGAAAATGTCAAAGGATATCATAGGAGAATTATTGTTTCATGACACTTTTGTTTCCATTTATTTACCTGTGTGTGTGTGTGTATGTGTTTGTGTACATGTGTACTAGGTGCAATATAAAATGTATTTGTTAATGTGGGTCGTAATTTTAAAAGTTGACAAGTCTGTACAGTGCCCTGGTAAACTGGGAAGGCGCAATGTGCTTGCTCCTGGGATCTTACTCTTCACGGCAATCTAGGCATTGCAAGGAAGAGTGAGTAGGGAGTGACACACACACAGCAGCAGGTCGGAAATCAGTAGCTCCTCAGCCTTCCCAGTTTTTTCTTTGTTTTTGGTTTGGGAGTCTAGGGGGGCAGTGGAGGTTTTTATCCCCTTTTTGTGACTCAATTTAAGTTTAAAAGTAGTTTTCAAAAACAGTTGCAGCATAAATTCGGCTTAGTTTTATATGTTTTAAAATACAACGTCTCTTCCACTAACGGGCAGCTTCACCGGCATGTAGCCACTTGCAGTCCTGTGGAGGGCCCTGCACTTGGTTTAATACTCTGCTGTCGCCATCTTAATACTTTTTGAACAGGGGACCCACATTTTCATTTTGTATTGGACCCTCCAGATTATGTGGCCAGTCCTGTCCTCTAAACACTTAGCTGGGAGATTAGAAGTCAGAATCATTTTTTCCCATCCTTGGTTCTCACCTGTGTTCATGGGTCATGTGGTGCTTACAAGAGGAATATATTGTTCATTCTCTGTTAAACTTAGTTTCATTGATGTGTCTTAGTTTTAATTCTCTTAGAAAATGACACTAAACGTGCTCTTCCTGATTAATTTGCACCATGTTAATACATATTGTAATTAGCAGCTGATTTCCTGCCTCACTTCCCCGGCGGTACCATGCTGCTGTGCCCAATGAGAATGTTCAGAACTAATCATTGAAGATGTGGCAGCCTAAACCTGCGGTTTGATGTATGCCCCATTTCCCCCATCCCCTCACTGTCCCCGCAACCCTGAGATAGGCTGTCAACTTACTAAAAGAGAAGAGACAGCATAGAATTTAAAAAGGGCTTGCACTCAGGTTATGTGTTCATTCTACTGAGTTTCTAACAAATTTGTTCATGATGCCAGTGCTTCCTCCTCTTCTCATCTTAAAGTTGCACATTGGACTGGGATAATGGATAGACACACTTATTCTCCCCCAACCCCCTAAAACCCACTATTTAAAAACTTTGGAAGAACTGAGTGAAATGTTTCATTTTGCATGACCTGAAAGATAAAAATCTTAAACAGTTTTATCTTTGCTTTGTGATTATATTTACAAATTGCCCAGTGCTCAGTAAGAGTCCCTTTGGCACAGATACAAAACATATATAGTATTTTTATTTTGTTTTGTTTAATTCCACAGTCACTAAAATGACCAGAGGTCCATGCTACTCAATTCCTCTACCACTAAGTAGTGAGGTCTCACTCCAGTTCTTGCTCTGGGACTTGTCAAGCCAAGAGGAAAAGCTCCTGAAATGTTGGAGCTACGGTTAGGGCAGTCTGAGCCATCTGACTAAACGATTCACAGGTTGGAGCTTCAGATGCTGGTTCACAGAGAAGTAGAGCTGCTTCCAAAGAGAAAGACAGCAATGAACAAGCACCAGGGGAAGGAGGATCTTTTCTGACAAAGGCCTATTGTGGACACTAATAATAAGCTCCCTCTTTTCTGTTATTGTTGTTTTTTAGTCTGGCAGGCACTGGTTTCTGGTTTCAGTTGAGATTGTGCTTTTTAGGCCTTGAGATGGGAAGTGAAGCCTTTACCTATTTTTCCAAAAATCCTCCAGGCACTGGGCACATTATAAATGAACCAGCATCTAATTGTATAAAAATCATTAGACAATGGATTTTCATCACTACAGGTTGTCGTCTTCTTTCTTCTTTTATTCATAGAGGGTGTCCTTTAAAAAAAAGTAAAGATAAACTTCAGACCGAATTTTGTTGAAATGTAAATACATGGCTCACTTTAAACCCTGAAATTAATTTAGAATTATTAATATTTTAGACCATATGCCAATTCTAAAACTAACCTGAAATTTCTCAAATTGTACCAATCATTTCACTAATTTTTAGTCCCATTTGCCAATATGCGTCTTTATAAGGAAAAACTACTCCTTATTGCTCTTTCATTTTCCAAGTACACAGTCCCCCTTAAGATCCTGTTTGTCTTCCGTACGAAAGAAAAGGGTAATTCTTGTCAGAATTATTACATTGTGGGTTTTTCTCCAAGCAAGCATCATAGTCTCGGGAGATAAGCGCACGCATTCTTACCCAGCTTCTTTCCCATCTGCGTACAGAGTATGTGAATGTTGAGTGGAGTTTGCGATTCCTGTTTCTTTTCTCCAGCAGCTGTGCCCCTCACAGAAAATAAAGTTTGGCAGATTTGTTCTTAAAACAGTTTCTTGGCTGTTTAACATAAGGTGCTATACTCCAGTAGGGCACAAGGAGCAAGGGCTTGCTTTGCTTTCTGCCTTCCCAGGCAGCATGGTCCTCGTTTTATCAGTGTCCACACATCACTGGCAGGAATAAGGGATTCTCTGGGTTCACCATCTCATTCTGCTTTGTTATCGTCAGAGTGAGTTTATTCAGAACTTACTCTCTAATTGAAACTCCACTCAGCATTATTAGACCCATAAGGAATGTTACAGGAGAAGTCTTCATGATGCCAGTACCAGGGGTTTCAGAGTGACTTGGAATATCTTCAGTGGCCCAGTCCAAGACTACTGCTAACTGAAGTCTCCTTAGGCCTCAAACCGCCAGGTTGGTTTAAGCCTCCTGGAGTGGCTTAGCAATGTTGAGGCAGAACCTGTAGAAGAGCTAGTTCCTTAAACGGAAGTCCAGAGACAGATTTCTTTAGAAAACACTTCTCAAAACAGAGAGATGCCTCAAAGAAAAAGCATATACTGCTTCTCTACTTGTGGTTAAAATTAACAGTCCGTTGCCTTAGAGTGAAACTGAAGACGAGATGCATCTTATGGCAGGGAGGAGAAAGCCTTTGAACCCATGTCTTCAAGTCCCAATCCCAGTGTTTGTTCCAAAACATCTCGCTTGCAACATCAAACTTATGTGAAGACATTCTTGTCTCTGAGTTGAATATTGCATGGCAGAAAATTCCAGAGCTAAGTATTTATTGGACATCTGTCATGATCTAGGCACAGGAAGGGGCTTTACAAGTCACCTAATTCAATCATCTTTTACAAATGAGGGAATTGAGGTCTAAAGAGATGAGAGTATCCAGAGTTATTCAGGGTTAACTTCACATTAGCAATTTTAGCAAAAAAAGTGCCTAGAATTCTAAAGAGGCAGTTTTGTGTGGTGGTTAAGAGCTCAGACTGTGCAGCCAGGCTGCTTGGATTCAAGTCCCAGACCTGCCACTGTCCAGCTGTTTGACCTTGGGGCTGGCAGGTTCCCAAGTTATTCACCTGTGTTTGAGTTGTTGTAAAGCTTCAATAACTCAATATATGTCCCTGACACATAGTAAATGCTCCATAGGTGATTATTGTAATATGATCATTCCTAATCCAGGAATCTAAAAATATTCTCCTTTGGAAATTTTTTACTAAGTGGAGGCTCAGCATAAAACTACATCCTCAAAACATTATAACCCAATAAGTTCCCTACATTTGGAGGGTCACCCTTGCAAAAGAAGCAGGTTGTATGTGGACACCATGACTTCAAGATTTAACAGTCTTCATTAAGTGTCAGGATGGGCTGAGGAGAAAGAAAGAAGATGAAGGTTTTGCATATAAAATCCTATGAAAACAGACCAAATTGAGATCTAAATTGATCCTTCTCCTGTAAGCAGCTTTGTCATCGTTTAAAAAACTGCTTCAAAAGAGAGACTTCTCTTTAGATATCAGTAGTTTCATTCCATTTTATCAAATTGTACCGGGAGCTTCTTGTAGAAATATAAAAAGTTACTCTCTCGTTGTTTGCACTTTCGATCACTTCATTTTATATCCTGGCTTGTACTACTTTTTGATAATTTCAGTGTAGATCTGAATTTTTTAGTGAGATTATAAGCTCCTTGGGCAAGAACAGCTAGTGATGCCTGTTGGCAGAGCAGCTGACCACCTACCTATGTGGTGTTTTTAGAGCAGTGCTTCTTGGTGGAGGTAAGAGGAGCCTATTTTGCCCCCACGCCCACCCATCAATGTCTGGAGACATTCTGGGTTCTTATAATTAGAGGGGTGCTTCTGGCATCTAGTAGGAGAGGCCAGGGATGCTGCTAAAACCCTACAATACACAGGACAGACAGCCCCACACAACAAAGAATTACCCAGCCCCAAATGTTAGTAGTGTGGAGGTTGAGAAACCCTGCTTTAGGGGAACCCGGAGGACCCCCATCTCTTCCCCCCAATCCTTCCCTTGCCACCTCATCAACACTGAGGATTCTGAAGTTAGAGTTTCGTTTGTTTTGTTGCTTTATGTCAGACCCTTTTAAAATAATAGTAGACACTAAGCCTCCCCTGACACTCGTGTATTAGGGTAATTTAGTTTGTCTAATATTCTTTCCAAAGGTAGATTTTGTAGAGATAGATTAAGTATGGGAGAGCAGAGGGTATTTCAGAAGGGAAAGGCACTGGAAAGGTCTTGTCTTAATTAATTTTTGCTAAGGACAGCCATTCCTTCTGTAGCCTCCCCAGAGAGGCCCCACATAGCCATCTCATTTAAAACAAGAGCAAAGGGTTCTTGCTCAGACCCAGTCATTCTTTTATAGATGCCCTTCCCCTCCGGCAAAGGCAGCTCCAGCTGTCACTAGTTTAACACCACACTTGGGCTGCAGACTGTGGCAGCAAAACTGTGCCAGCGGCACTCCAGGCATCTGAACACTATTGTGACATCCACACCCCCCACCCTGGCACTGAGCCCAGCTTGGAACAGAGCAAACATTTTCACATTAAATAAGTACATTTCTCTCTTCTGAATCAAACTCAAAGAAAATCAGAGACACCTAGAAGTCTCATCAAATGTACATTATTTATTAGTCAAAAATCATAAGGGACAAAAGTGTTTATTTTCTCTCTTGGATTCTTAAAAATACACATTTCCCTTTGAAGGTATTTCAATAGTTACCAAGAATAATTCACTCTTTCCAATATGTATTTTATAAGCTAATGTTATAAATGAACTATAAACCCATGAAAAAGAACAATGTTGAAACAGAATTTTGAGGAAACAAGAGTTTTTCTTCTCTAAAAACAGACTTAGTTTTACACTTCACACTGCTATACATTTTTTATTGTAAAATATATATAACATAAAATTTACTATTTCAACCATTTTTAAGAGTTGTGTACAGTTCAGTGGTGTTAAAAATGTTCACATTGTTGTACGACCATCACCACCATCCAGCTTCAAAACTTTCATCTTCCCAAACTGAAACACCATGCTATATTACACAATAATTCTGCCCATCTCCCACACCCACCATTCTTTCTAGCTCTATGAATTTGACTACTCTGTGTACCTCATATAAGTGGAATCAGACAGCATTTCTCCTTTTGTGACTAGCTTATTTTACTTAGCATAATGTCTTCAAGGTTCATTCACGTTGTGGCCATGTGTCAAAATTTGATTCTGTTTTAAGGTTGAATAATACTCTATTACGTATATGTACCACATTTTGTTTATCCATTCATCCATCAGTGGACACTTGGATTGCTTCCACCTTTTGGCTGTTGTGAATAATGGCTACTATGAACATGAGTGTACAAATATCTCTTCAAGTTCTGGCTTTCATTTCTTTCGGGTATATACCCAGAGCTGGATTTGCTGGATCATATGGTAATTCTATTTTTTTATTTTTTGAGGAACTGCCATACTGTTTTTCATAGCAGCTATACCATTTTATGTTCCCACCAGCAACATATTGATACAGGGGTTCTAATTTCTCTATATCCTGTCAACACTTACTATTTTCTTTTTTTTTTTTTTTAATTTTTTAAATAATAGCCATCCTAATGACTGGTTCTTCATTGTGGTTTGATTTCTCTAATGATTAGTTATGTTGAGCATCTTTTTTGTGTTCCTTAGGGAAATGTCTATTCAAGTCCTTTGCCCATTTTTGTATCAGGGAGTTGTAGGAGTTCTTTATGTATTCTGGATATTAAGCCCTTATCAGATTTATAATTTACTAATATTTTCTCCCATTCCATAGGTGATATCAGTTTTTTAAGTCATTATTTTTCTAGTTTACCAAAGGATGGCACTCAGTCTCTTGCAGTAATAAGATAAATTCTCATATGTTGATAATAGTTATTTTTGGCCTTTCCTCAAGTCAGAGAGAATATCCTTTGAATTTTCTTCCAGCCTTTTGATTTTTTTTTTTAAATAAACAGTTCTTTGTAGCACTTCTGTAAACTAAATTTTTTACTGCTCTTGGCTATTCAGGTTAGCCAAATATCCACTAGGTGGTACCCTCACTACAGCATGAAGTATTAATATTTACATAAAGCTAAAGGTAAATGCCCAGTTGTCCTCACAGACTTTTGCTTTATAAAAATATGGTATTTATGTTAATTTGGACAAACAAATCACACTTAAAGAAAGGTAGCACTGAAGATTAGAGTCTGTTTCAACGTTTTCCTTGTAAAATGAAAAAATTGAGATCCAGTGAGGTCAAATGACTTGCCCAAGGTCGTATCACTAGTGTCTGATGAAGCCAGCCTTCAATGCAGGGCTTTTATTCCCAATCTGGTACTTAATCCAGTTCCCCATGTTGCTACCACTTACTTATTGACAAGTCTTCCCAGAGAAGCGTAGAGTATGAGCTAGAGCCCAGGTTAGCTTTGTCCATGATAAAGGAAACTACAGATACGGACAAAATACTATCATATATTGTTCTTGTGAAAGATCCTTGGCTTACAAATGAGGAGAACAAAATTCCACTAATTTACCAATTGACCTTGGGGAAATCATTAATATCCATGTCTTGCTATCCTTATCTTTAAGAGATTGTATTAAAGGCAAACAGATGACCCCTAAATTCTGTAGTATCATGTAAAAATTCAGTCCTTCAACTGTGAGACTGAAAGCTTGAAATTTCCCTGATTCAGTCTTACTTTCTTGTTTTGGGCATAGCCTTGTATTTCTTTTTTGATCATGAAATGGATGGAATTTCCTACTTACCATTTTTCATGGCATGGGATAAAAATCTATGTACCAGCTCACCATTTTAAAACTTTTTTGCAACTTTCACTTTCACTAGTATTGGTATAGACATTCCCCCAAATCCATAAGCTTTCAGTGAAAATAAAACGACTCACAAAATATAACTATTTTATAGCAATGCATTGCAGAAAGAACCAAAATAGCACTTCTGGGGGATATTTATATAGGCTTCCCAGAGCAGCTTGCCATGCTAATCATTTACAGACTTTCACACACTCTTTCTCACCTGTCTTGTCCCTAAGCAAATTGCCTCTGAATTACCAATGTGCTTTGCTTCGTACTCCATGGCGGTTTACAGAATCATCCACCAGACAGGACACTTTTGATTTTGTGTTTGTATAGCTCAGTAGTGTTCGCAGGAAGTTTTTATTTACCCTTGTAATGAATGCAAATGATATTTCTTCACATTTGCTCACAATACAGTAATCCCTCACCAAATTTAGAGTTACCTTCCTGAAAAGTACACCAGTTAGCAAAATCAAAAATGGCAAGCGCATTGTGTCACAGAAAATGGGGGGGGGGGGTTTAAATGGCTTTACACATGTAATATTATCATCACAGCACATAGTACTTCTAGAAGGCAAAATGCTGCTAAAACCCTCCTCCCTTTTCATGAGTTACCTTATTCAATGCACACATTGCAATCTTGAGGTTTATTTTACCGATCATATCTTTTTAAAGTTTCTAACCAGCTCTTATGCCTCTTGCACTAACCTTTTCCTTTGTTTCATTCTTCCAGGTACCAACAAAATATCTATGTTCTTGTCTGGCCTTTTCACAAGTTATGTGGGATTAAGGACATGGTTTCCTAGGTTACATATTGAATGGGGCATTTCTACACTATTCCATAGACCTGCCACATGGCCTATACTAGAGAACAGAAAAGTATAGTCATGTGCTGCAGTTGTTCATTAAGGGAACCGAACAAAACATGGGGGGGGGGTTGTTGTTGCTGAGACAGAGTCTCACTCTGTTGCCTGGGCTAGAGTGCCGTGGGGTCAGCCTAGCTCACAGCAACCTCAAACTCCTGGGCTCAAGGGGTCCTCCTGCCTCAGCCTCCCGAGTAGCTGGGACTACAGGCATGCACCACCATGCCCGGCTAATTTTTTTTTTCTATATATTTTTAGTTGGCCAATTAATTTCTTTCTATGTTTAGTAGAGACGGGGTCTCACTCTTGCTCAGGCTGGTTTTGAACTTCTGACCTTGAGCGATCCTCCCACCTCAGCCTCCTGGAGTGCCAGGATACAGGCGTGAGCCACTGTGCCCGGCCTAAACGTGGGTTTTTAAATAGAAAAGCATACTATCTCGGAATTCTGACTGGCAAAGTATTATCCTATTTTTGTTTTCTAAAACAAAAACGCCTTTTTGATATGATCGAATTTAGCAAAAATATTTTAAAAGACTTTGGATTTGTGTTCATTAAGCATCCAACTGTTTTCTGATTCTTAACTGAACGGCAAAAAGTAACAGTTTACTAAAATGTTTAAGGATATTAGAGAGCTATAAAATTATTTTGCATTAGGTAGTATTATAACAATATTAGGCTCTAATCAATATGGATAGTCACAATTGGCCAATATTGTTTGAAATGCCACGTTTACATTGCTGTCATTGATCTGTGAAATTAGAAATATTTCTTTTCACATGAGTCTACAGAATTCTGTCAAGAAAGTATCTTTAGAGGCTTGTACATATTCAAATTGTTTCCTATCCTAAGGACACTCTATTGAGTCTGTTTATTTTTATCTGCATGTTTATTTTAATGGGCTGTTTTTAATTTTTACAAACAGGGTGATTTGTTTTTTAAATTAAACATAAAACAGTCTCTTGAGGCTGGGCACGGTGGCTCACGCCTGTAATCTTAGTACTCTGGGAGGCCGAGGCAGGAGGATCGCTCAAGGTCAGGAGTTTGAAACCAGCCTGAGCAAGAGCGAGACCCCGTCTCTACTAAGAAATAGAAAGAAATTAATTGGCCAACTAAAACTATATAGAAAAAATTAGCCAGGCATGGTGGCACATGCCTGTCGTCCCAGCTACTCGGGAGATTGAGGCAGGAGGATCACTTGAGCCCAGGAGTTTGAGGTTGCTGTGAGCTAGGCTGACGCCACAGCACTCTAGCCCAGGCAACAGAGTGAGACTCTGTCTCAAAAAAGAAAAAAAAAAGTCTCTTGAGAACAATTTTGGATTATCATTCAAAATTTTAAATATAAATGTTATTTGTCTTTGAATTTATTCTTATTTGTGCATATGTATACAAAAACTTACATGCAGAGATGGAAAAGACTGGAAAAACGGAAATGAAGATCATGATGACTGAGTCAGAAAATTATTCAAGCTCTTTCAAAATATATGAGCTAGAGATTTACGTGTGCTGATATAGAACAGTCTCAAAAGCATATTATTAAATGGAAAAAGCCGAGTATAGGCAATACATATCGTATGCTTCCATTTATCTAGAAATTATATATAAATACATATTATATGTTTGTATATACATTGAATTGTTTGAAATGGTACAGGAGAATATGGGAAGGTACTGTGGATCTAGGATAGAAGGAATTCTACTTTTCTTTGTATGTTTTTTGATGTTGAAATTTTCTACCATATACATTCATTTTTCATTTTTAAAGCTAGTGAGTAATTTAGTTTAGAAATTAATAACCACTAAAACACAAATATATTATACATATCATTTGTATCATCTAAATATCCAGCTGTGTTTTATTATTAATATTGCTTCAGGATATTCTTTGACATTGCATTTTAGAAGATTTGTGATGTTGTCTAGGGCTTTTAATTTAGTTGTTGTTTTAACCCTTACATGTTGATGTTTGTGTTGTAACCTTAAGGAAAATCATGTCAAAAACACATGCAGCCTATATTAGAGGAAAGGCTAATTTGAGGAAAGGCTAATTTGAAAATGGGTAAAAATAAAACTGAAAGCAAATGTAGGACAAATGTCCTTGCATGGCACAGCACACAGAGAATTAAAGATGGGGCCCCAGTGCTGGAGGAAATAATCCTTCGTACTTGAGGTTTCCAGATAATGTTTTCTCTAATTTTGACTTAGCTTAAATTTATTCAATGATTTTAGACTAAGTATTTAATCAAGAAATATCACAGTTGGGACAATTGATGTTTTACCTTTTAGAATTTTGCTTTTAGCTTTTAGGAGGCATATTTGGATTTAGCAGGCTTTAAAAAGTTTCAGAGCAGTTAAAATGTGCATGGTATTCATATGTTGGGAAGGAGTTAAAGTCTCTTGATTGAGGAAAACTAAAGAAGGGCTTTCAGTGTTACTGGAGTTAGATATTGGACTGTTGGAATTTGATATGTCAATGGGAGGTTTGTATTGTTAATAGACTCACACAGCTGGTAGAAGCCAAAAATGCAGATATGGTGGATGTAGTTCTTATAAAGTTGATGTCCAAGGCATAGTGGGAGTGCTGTGGTGATAGCTGATGGCTTGGGAATACTAGTAGAAAACATTATAGTGGGTAGTTTTGATGCTGGTAAGAATTAGAGACCTGAGCCATGTGAAAACAGACACAGGGCTAAGAGATACAGATGTAAATGATACATTGGCAATTTTCTTCCTAATGGAAAGCATTTATGAGTTAAGGGGAGAGGGAAGAAAGAGGGAGAGAGAAAATGACTTAGTGTATGTGGGAGTAATGGTGGAAATACAGGACGAAATATTTAAACTGGTAGAAAGTTAATGATTATTTGCAGAACTGATTAACCAGTCCTTTAGTGGCTTACGAAAGAAAAAAGGAAGAAAGAAGTCGGGGCCTTGTTTGTAGTGCTTGTGAGGACAGAGTCTCGTCTGTTTGGAAGACAGTTATAACAAATTTTCAGCATGTTTATATTTTAATGCAAGCGGGGCTTAACTCAAAGGTTTCATTTCACTGGAATAATTTCATGGGAAGTCGTTGCCTTTCCAGAATCTCATCAACTCAGGTTGGTACCTGAACTTTCGAATAAGAACTCAATCCTTTAATTTAAGGCTTTGATCCCCAGTAAATGGCAAAAGCTCCAGGTAGAGATAACAAGCTGTTATCAGTGTAAATGAGAACTTTGGAACAGGCTTTGAGAAGGCACAGTGAAAGCAAACTTGACGGAACAGGGTACTTATTGGGGTGGGATTGGATAGGTCTCACAGTAACAGGAATAACGATGAATCATAGAATTTTAGAGTCAGAAAGGATTTTAGTTACCCTCCTCATTTTATAGATGAGGAAACCTGAAGTTCAGAAACATGAAGGAGAAATGAGGCTATCATATTCTCCTAAGTACAATTTTTCCTTAGAGAATATATTAGTTAGGAGAAAGCTCAGCTGCTATAACAGTGAGTCCTGAAAATACAGTCACTTAAATCATCTATGTTCAGTTCTGGTTTAAGGAAGCAGTCCAGTTAAGCAGCGCAGCTCTGCTCCTCGCGGCTTGTCAGGAGCCCAGGTTCCATGTAGTCATTGAGCCACCACTGCCTAGGGCATAGTTATCACTTCGCTCATGTTCCACCTGTAAGAACTGAGTCACCTGTCCACGTATAATTTCAAAGAATGGAGTCTAGTTGGGAAGTCATTTCTCTGGCGACAGTTTTGTTATTAAAGGACAAAGGGAGAAGCACATTTGGGTGGACACTGAATAGTCTCTGCCATCAGGGCAGACCAGACTTTCGGTCAGGTTACTGCCTGCAATTCTGGCTTTTCAGAAATCCATAACCATACCACGTGGTTTCCATCCAAGTCGTGATGTGCCCTAGAAGTCAGTCTCCTAATTTGACATACGTAGCAGATATTGAAACCATCTTTCCTATTAATGACTTATTGACCTCCAAATCCTGTGCAGGACACCTGTATAGCAAAGAACATCATTTACCTGGTCTTAACATAACCCACTGCCCAGGACCACATCAAAATACTGTTAATATACCCAGGGCTGAGCATGTGATTTTGACAGAACAAGGGAATCTGCAGCTCAGTAATGCTTCTTTGCTCTTTTTCCTGGGATCATTTAAAGAAAATAGCTATTATGATTGGGGAATTTGTTATGAGTGTTAAATGAGATAATACATATAAAACACCTATTATTTTGTCAAGAAATATGTGTGGAGTGTCCCAGGAACTGTGCTAGATGCCTGAAATTGCTCTAGTGAACAAGATGGTGCCCTGTTTATTTAAGAAGCTCCCAGCCCACTCAAGGACACAATGAAGTGAGTGGGTGGTTAGAATCAGTATAGCAGTAAGTATGGGTGCTATGGTGACAGAAACAGAAGGCACCCAACCCATCTTGGGAGGAAGCCCGTTCCAAGGAAGGCATGTCTAGGTAACGCCTTGCAATAGATAGAGGTTTGCCAACAAAGAGACTCCAGGGTACTTACCCATGCTGAGGCTAATTCACAGGGACTTTGGGTACCCTTTTTAAATGTGGCCTCACCACACTCTTCCAGCGTCATTTCTCAATATTCTAGTCATCAGGGCATATAGGGAAAAGACTGAGGTTTTGCTTTCAAGAGAAGTTTTTTTCCTTGACTTTGACATATAAAGTTTATCCCAACACACAAAGAAGAGAAAGTGATTATAAAGATACCATTCTGACAGGAGAGTTCTGGAAGATTTTGCTTTTGCTGTTTCAAATCAGGAAATTGTTGCTGCATTTAGTAAGTACACAGGATAATTTACCATTGTTAAATATCCCACTGTCTCATGAACTTTCTAATTCAGGTATATTGGTTGTCAAGGAATACTCTCCACTGCCTTTTCTATTGTTCGTATTGTGCAATAACAGTTTTAGGAAGAATGCTAGGGAATAATAATTGTATTATCAGATAGATACCAAATTGGTATTTCTAGACCTCTCTAGGGGAAAAATCATTTTTACCTATATCATGAGTATTATTTAAATTATCATAGTATACTTCCTCTTTCTATCACCCCCAGTCATATGGACACATTCCTGAAGATTCTTAGGAACATGTTTAAATTAGGGTCTGTCTGATCTCAGGCATCTTTCACTCTAGGAAAGCTAACTTGCTCTCCAATTAAAAAGAAGCTCTTAGGCTTAGCAGTCATCATTCTGAAGGCAGGGTGTCTGTGGAGCCATCCACAGGCAAGCAAGCATGACTGACTTATATTTCACAAAGGGACTGTTTATCATCTTAAACCTAAGAAAACATGTTAGACCCTGATAGAAATAAATACTAAGAGATGCCTTCTGGAGCCATTCCATATCTTACCCTGAATGTTTTCTTCAAGGGGGTGTGTGTCTGTCTGTCTGAAGGAGTATATCACCTCCCAGCAATCATGCTGAAGAATGTGTGCCTCAGTATGTGTCTGAGCAATGTGACTTCAAAATTGGACTTAATATTCCCAGCTACCCATTTATACAAAAAAATCTTAGTGAAGACAACTGAATCTTCCTTCATCCAAAAGAATGCTGATTTTGAAATTGCCCAAAATTTCAAATCACTTGAGAAGAAGGCAGAATTACTTCTCTAGAAACCCAGTGACTTTTCACAAATATTTCAGGGTTAAGAGCTTTAACAACAGACATAGAACATTCTATCTAACAGAACAAGGTGACAGGGAGCCTTGGACTGAGGATTGGAAAAATTGAGTTCGAGTCTTGACTTTACTAGAAATACATCGTGGGTTTGGGAGGAAGTTCTGTAACCTCTGTAGGTTGCAGTTGGATCGGTTGTAAACAGCAGAGATTAGATCTGGATGAATTCCACATTCTCCTCTAGCTTCATTCCTTAATGCTTGAGTGGGAATGTAAAGCACTTACTAAGTACCTGCCCAATGCAAGTTATTGCAGCACATGAACGAGACAGACACTTTTTAGTTGTTACAGACTCAAATAGTCACCTCTTAATAAGGGTCTAAATGAAACATTGCAACTCATCTTAATCTTTTCAGGTTTTCGAGTTTTCCAAATTTCTATAGTTCTTTGGAATGCTTCTGCCGTTTTCACTGAGGTACATTAAGTGTAGCTTTGCCTAGAGACCTCTTTACACTGTGTTTATTTTGTTTTATTATCTGTTTGACAATTCAACTGCAAACAGAAATACTTGTCAGAGTGATTAACTTACTAGTGACTAACGGTGTAAAAAAAATGAAGTTTTCCTTCCCACTGTGTGCATGCTAAGACTTAGAGAAAGTCATTTTGTCATCCAATTCCACGGGAAGCATTTACAAGCACTCTTTGATAGATGAGTCTGTCACACAGCCTGAACATGAGCACTGCGTACCTGCAACCATCATTTTTCAGGACAATGGCATCTCATTTTAGATTCATTTTTACATTTCCCTTGGCAGAGCCACAGTTCCTGAGTTCCTATTAGAAGTTAGAATTAATATAATAACTTCACTTCGGTGACCTGTTTTCTCTTTTTTCTTTTCTTTCTTTTTTCTTTTTTTGGAGATCTCTCTGTTCCCTGCCTCATTTCCTAGTTGTCCTGGCAACAGCCATCAAATTGAAATTATAGGAAGTGAAAGGTCTTCCTTGTTTATTACTAAAGAGAAGGAAGAGCTGTTGATACAGATACAGAGTCTAATTCTTAGTATCCACAGGGGGGCAGCATTGCTTTGAGTGAGGTCACAGCTCTCCTACCCCCCCATCCGACACCCACCTACCCCCCCATTATGAAATTTCTACCTTATTCTAGGCTAACACCAGTTATTCATGTCTTTTCTTTACTAGGCTTTATGAAATACACTCAACTGTCTCCAAAGATAATTCTTTCAAGTGTGTATAGTTGCATATAAGTTGTTGAAGTGAAGATGACAGTATCTGCTTGTTCATTTTACTGCTTACATGCCAAACACATGTAGAGTTGGTTGATACAGGATTATTTCAGGCCCACATATTCAGTTAGGGAAGCCACTCAACCCACTCCAGAGTATTTCTATTTTTTTGGCAATGCCTATAGAGAAAATGTGAAATTATTACAGTTCTTAGCAAGGCAAGACCGAAAAAAGCTGGGCAAAAT
>CAUYRT010070178.1:0-61177 GCA_963574885.1 Lepilemur ruficaudatus | reverse complement strand
TTTGCCTGGGTTAGAGTGCTGTGGCGTCAGCCTAGCTCACAGCAATCTCAAACTCCTGGGCTCAAGCTATCCTCCTGCCTCAGCCTCCCCAGTAGCTGGGGCTATGGGCACGTGTCACCATGCCTGGATAATTTTTTCTATCTATTTTTAGTTGGCCAATTAATTTCTTTCTATTTTTTTAGTAGAGATGGGGTCTCGCTCTTGCTCAGGCTGGTTTCGAACTCCTGACCTTGAGCGATCCGCCTGCCTCAGCCTCCCAAAGTGCTAGGATTACAGGCGTGAGCCACCGCGCCCGGCTGCCTCTATGATTTTTAAGCAGTAGTGTGACGGTGACATTGGAATCTGAGGCTGTGGTACGTGGGGAGAAGGCTGAGGCAGTCCCCAGGGTCTTCTGTGAGTTGTGGTGGGGGTGACCAGGAAGTCAGCAATGACAGTGAAGGTGGGGAGGGAGAAGGTAGTACAGCCAGATTGTACCAGGTGGGTTTTCTACAGGGAGGGGACTCTGCATCACAGGATGGCTATGGCTGGGCCTGGCATGGAGGACCAGGTCCCACTGGAGGGAGAGAGCAGCCACAGGGGACGCTTGTCCCGCGGACATGGCCTGGTCACTTATCATCTGTGGGATGGTTGAAGACTTGAGGAGCTGTTGACAACGGAAGATGAAAAGTCCGAGAGGGTTAACAGTGGGAAGTTCTGAGAAAGAGAAAGCTGAGCAGATAGGAGGAGACTGGAGAAAGGCACATTGCTTTTCATTCAGTGATTGAAGATTCTACCCATTTATTAAAATAAAATAAGAGTGCCTGTAGCCCCAGCTACTCAAGAGGCTGAGGCAGGAGGACTGCTTGAGCCCAGGAGTTTGAGTCCAGCCTGAGCAACATAGCAAGACCCTGTCTCTACAAATGTATATATAGGCTGGGGGCAGTGGCTCACGCCTGTAATCCTAGCCCTCTGGGAGGCCGAGATGGGAGGATTGCTCAAGGTCAGGAGTTTGAAAGCAGCCTGAGCAAGAGCGAGACCTCGTCTCTACTATAAATAGAAAGAAATTAATTGGCCAACTAAAAATATATAGAAAAAATTAGCCGGGCATGGTGACGCATACCTGTAGTCCCAGCTACTCGGGAGGCTGAGGCAGGAGGATCGCTTGAGCCCAGGAGTTTGAGGTTGCTGTGAGCTATGCTGACACCACGGCACTCTAGCCCGGGCAAAAGAGTGAGACTCTGTCTTAAAAAAAAAAAAAATACATATAAAAGCAAAAACGTAATTAAGCATGTTTCAAACATAGATAATGTTGGACAAGGGGACCGACTTCTTTCTTCTCACCAATTTAAATTATTATATATACATAGATTTCTAAGATATCTAACCTAATAGACATAGCACTTTGATAAAAAATCCAGCTGCAAAAACTTGGTTCTCCTGGCAAAGTGGCGCAAAAACCCACAGGAAAGGAACCGGGTTGGAACCGCATGTGGTAGCTGTTGGCCTCATGCCCTTAACCTTGTGGAGCTGGCCTTGATGCTCCTCTCTGGGGATGTGGCAGACAGTGCAGGAGGGGCCAGGCTGGGCAGATCTGGAACCAGGGGGGTGCAGGGCCTGAAGGGACAAACCCAGAGAGTTAAAAGCTCTGGAGGAAAGTCAAATCTGGCAGGCAGGTCATAAATCCAGGCGGTTGGCTGCAGACAGCAGGTGGCAGCCCTGGCAGGTGGCTGGCATCTGGGAGCTGACGTGGATCAGGTGTTTTCACAGCAGGCAAGGCCAAGGTGAGGAATCCAAGGCAGGTGACATTCAGAAATTCCAAAAAATTGTCACCAGTGGGGACATCTGCCAGCTGGGAGGCAAATGAATGCAGTGAGTGAACTAATCCACATGCGATTAAGATCTAAGAACATGGTCTGGAGTCAGAAGATTCACTGACTGCTGTGTGACTTTGGCATGTCTGTCAACCTCTCTGAGCTTCAGTTATTTCTTCTGACAAGTGGGGAGAATGATACTGATCTCTCAGAGTTGTGGTGGGGCTAGGTGGAGGTTATGATTTTATTTTAAACCAAAAAGTGTCATTATAATATAGTCTTAGCATTGGACTGGAATTCCCAGTAGGGGTGAGAGAGCTGGCAAAGCAAGACAGGGTCCTAGAAGAATAAGGGTCCAGTGAGGTCACTAAGATGGGGATTCTGACAAGGGCGCATGACAGGCAGAGGGTACAGCAGCGGGGAGCCCAGTGCATCAGCTAGCTCTTGCTGTATAACCGCCCACCCACTGTGGGCCCAAACCCTGCTTTGGCTCTCCTGGTTCTGGCTGCTGGTTGGGTGGTTGTCTGGTCTGGGCTTGCTCAGCTGGGGCTGGGTGGTCTAGGATGGCCTCGCTCACATGTCCGGTGTCTCAGCCTCGAAGGCTGAAATGGCTGTAGTGGCCAGACCCCTCCCTCCACGTGGTCTCCTCCTCTAGGAGGGTGGCCCAGGCTTCTTCATGTGGTGGTCTCACCAGCAAGTGGGGACAAGCCCCAAATTCCAAGCACTTTCCAGGCCTCTGTTTGCATCACATTTGCTAAGCCCCATTGCCAGAGCAAGTCACATTTGTCAAGCTCTGATTGAAGAATTCTTGTACCTTCTGGCACCCCCCTCACTGGGATGCCTTTTAGTTTCTGAACTATTTAATTATGAGCCTGGGCTTCAAATGAGAATTCCTTCTGCCACAGTCAGAGCGGTTGGAATGGGAGGGCGGAGGGAAAAGCTTTTCCAAGAAGTGGTCATGTGGTGTTTCTGCGTTTGCAGCCTACCGTGGCCCCGAATCCAGAGCTGGCAGAGCCGGGTGGGGGCACTGGCCCACCATGAACCGGTGTATCCCTGGCCCACACTTCTGGTCTGTCATGGGCTTGAGCCCCTGCTTTGCTGAGGATGATTTTCAGAGCAGAATAAGACAAATGGTTGCTGCAGAAATTCAAGTCACGCTTCTAATCTGGGGCCTAAAGCCTCTACTATTGCATTTATCACTTGATATGAAAAATAATAACTCTGCAAGGATGTTGGGATAAAGAAAGGAAAATAAGCATAAATCTTAGCAAAATAATAGTGAGTAAAAAAGTAGTAAGTAAAATAATTTTTTACTTAATAATATTAAGTGAAAAAAATCAGGCCCCAAGGAAGAATATATATAATATAAATATAATAATATATTATATTAATCATATTTAATAATATATTATTAATATATAATATTTAATATAATAATATATAAATAAAACCATGATTCCCTTTTTGTACAGGTAAAATAACTATATCCATTTTAGGACTATGTAGACTACATACAGATGTATTAAAGCTCTTTAAATAGGAAGCTGGGGACGATGACTACAGGGAACCAAGATGGGGCTTTCTGGGAGTGGCGGGGTGTGTGGGGCATGTGGTTAAATGTAGGATGTTGTCAAGAGCCTTGTTTTTGCTTTGGGTGGTAGGTTCTTAGATCCTTGTTATAGCCATAAAAATGTCTAGTACTAACTACAAAGAAGCTATGTGCAAACCAATCGTGAGCAAATACCATGAAGCAAGGATTATGATTAATTCAGTTCTGAGTTTCCAAAGTCCCAAAAAGTTAGTTGCAAATTGTGCTCATGCTGGTCCATCAGCTGTTTAGGTCAGCCTGCTGAGGCGTTTGTTTTGTATTTGAATGAGTAAATGTTTAAAGCTTCCTCTGGGCTGTGCAGATTAAGCTCGGAGAGCTGTGCTTTTACCTCTGCAGGTATAAAGTGACCAGGGGTGGCCACAGGAGGAGCGATGGATCAGCCCTGGGTGGGGAAGGGGGTGTCATTAAGTCAAAGATGGGAGGTTAGTGGTGCCAGGTTAGGCACCCTGGTGATCCCTTGATCAAGCGAGTCTCCTGGGGAAACTTGTCCTCCACCCACCCATAGTGCACAAGGTGCTAAGGCCCAAAGAAGCAATCTTTCTAATGCTTATGGCAGGACACCTGGGCCAGAGCTGGCTTCTCTTAAACTGAAGGAGCACCCCTAGGGTTGCCGTGGTGAGATTGTCGCTGCCTGAGTGCCTTTGTTCATTCTTGAAACTCAGTTGTTGGGGTTTCAGTTCCCAGCATTATCCTAGGCACAGTGGTGACACAGAGCCAGGGACACCTCCATCTCTCACTGAGGGTCTCTGTTGGGCTGTGCTGAGCTAAGTGACTAGGATTACATCCGTGTCCCCGTGTGCTATTCCTTTGCCCCTTCAGTTGTCTGTTTCCCCTAGTAGGAACACTCTGCCTAGCCAGGTTATGGGAGTCAGTCCAAAATGCTGATTGTCTGGCAGAGGATGGTTTGAGTGACTGTGGGGCCATGTGGGGTGCTATTGCCCAGGTCTGTTTAGGGGAACAGAGGCAGAGAACATCTAACATTTGCTGAGCACCTGCTATGTGCCAGCCACTGTGCCTTCTCAGCAAATCCTTATAGTATTCCTGAGATGTTATTAAAATCTCCCTATCTCATGGACTGAAAAAACTTTCTATTATGGAAAATTTCAAAACCATATCCTGAACCCCCATCATCCATCACCCCACTTCAACATTTAACAACTCATGAGCAATCTTGTTTCATCCATATCTCCACCCACTTCCCTCTCTCCTGAATTATTTTGAAGCAAATCTCAGACACAGTGTAATTTTATCTGTATTTCAGTATGTATATCAAAAGATAAGGATTCTTTTAAACAAATAATCATACCACCATTCTCACACCGAAAAAAATCAAATAATTTTCTTATGAATTTTCAATAATGATATTGAGACATCCAGATAGTCATTTTGAAAGACATCAAAGTGGATCCATACCTCACATCATATATCAGAATGAACTCCAAGCAGACCAGAGATCTAAATGTGAAAATATAAACCATACTTGTCCTAGAAGAAAACATGGATCTGTGTTTGGGGAAACCATCCCCCTTTTAAAAAACTATGCCTCAAAATTCAGGTGCATGAAAGATTAATAAGTACAACCACACTAAAAATTTTTTTTTTTTGCATGGCAAAAATACCATAAACAGAGCCAGGCGCGGTAGCTCACGCCTGTAATCCTAGCACTCTGGGAGACCAAGGCGGGCAGATTGCTCAAGGTCAGAAGTTCGAAACCAGCCTGAGCAAGAGCGAGACCCCATCTCTACTAAAAATAGAAAGAAATTTATTGGCCAACTAAAAATATATATAGAAAAAATTAGCCGGGCATGATGGTGCATGTCTGTAGTCCCAGCTACTCAGGAGGCTGAGGCAGAAGGATCGCTTGAGCCCAGGAATTTGAGGTTGCTGTGAGGTAGGCAGATGCCATGGCACTCTAGCCAGGGCAACAGAGTGAGACTCTGTCTAAAAAAAGAAAAAAAAATACCGTAAACAGAATCAAAAGACAAATGACAAACTGGGGAGAAATGATTTGCAAGAGGGCTAATAAAGGGCTAATCTTCCCAAAATAGAGGACATATTTTCTTAAAATGGGAGAAAGAAAACGTCCGAGACTGGGTAGAAAAATTGGCAAAACACATGAACAGATAGTTCACAGAAAAAGATATGCAGATGGCCCTTAAACATATGAAGAGATGCTTGATTTCACTCATAATAAGCAAAATGCAAATGAAGCCCCACTGAGAGATCATTTCTCATCCATGTGATTGGCACACATTCAGAGGTTTGATCAACGCTCTGGTGGTGAGCTTTGGGAATATCTCTCATACAGTGCTGTTGGGAAGGCAATTCGCCCAAGCCCCATGGAGGGGAATTTGTCAATATCTAAGAAAATTACTTATGTTTATTTTATATTTATATGTTTACTGCTCGACCCAGCAAGACTTCTAGGAATTTACATGGAAGATCTTCTCCACAGATATAGAACACTAAGCCAAGCCTAGTCACTGCAGCAGTATTTGCTATAGCAAAACACTAGAAATATTGGAGACTGGTGAATAAATTACAGGACTCCAGTCACGCAATGAAGTCAAATGCAGTAATTTAAAAAAAATAACAATAGAGGAAGATCTGCATGTAGTGGCATGGAATGATTTTCAGGGCATACTGGTAAGTAAAAAGCCAGACAACAAACCTAATCAATTAAACAAACAAAAGCCCCAAGGTATCAGAGAGTATATACAGTGTTCTAACTTTGATATAAGAAAGAAAGGGAAATATTTATTTTTGTGTAAAGAATCTGGTAGGATAAATTGGAAACTAACAAGAAGTATTAACCTATAGGGTGTGGATGTGAGTGAGGTATAAGCAATGAGGGTGGAATTGATACTTTGTGTTTACTTTTTATGTAGAGTTGAAATTTGAACAGTGAAAATGTATGTATTCAGAAAACAAGATTAAATTAAAAGGAATTTAAAAAGCCAATCCTAAAATTAAGTGCAGATAAGTGACTCTATCCATATGTCAAATTGTTAGCATAATTGTACAGAAGAGGAATTAATTCAAGTAACTTTTGCCCACAATATTCTGCCTATACAACCTAAGGGGGATATATTCTAAGGCCATGGTATTTAATACAGTAACCACTAGCCACATATTGCTGTTTATTTAAATACTTAAGTTGAAATGAAAATTCTTGCTATGGTTTGAATGTTTGTGTCCCTTCCAGAAGTCATGTTGAAACTTCATTGCCAATGCAACAGCATTAAGAGGTGGGGCCTTTAGAAAGTGATTAAGTCATAAGGATGGAGCTCTCATGAATGGGATTAGTGGCCTTGTAAAAGGACTGGAGGGAACCAGCTAGGCCCTTTTTGCCCTTCCACCTTATGCCATGTGAGGACGCAGCAAGAAGGCCGTTACCAGACACTGAATGCCAGTGCCTTGATCTTGGACTTCCCAGCCTCCAGAGCTGTGAGAAATAAACTTCTACTATTTATAAATTACCCAGTCTCAGGTATTTTGTTATAGTAGCAAAAATGAACTAAGGCAATACTTAAACTAAAATGCTTAAATAAAATACTTGCCACATTTCAATAGCCATATGTGCCAGCGGCTACCATATTGGACAGAAGAGCTATGGGACATTTCCATTAACGCTGTAAATTCTATTAGACATCAATATTCTGAGGACAAAGAGAATTGCAGATACATCTTGATTTTTTTCTTAGTAGTTTTGTGATAGGGAGTAGCGATAATATAGCAATTCTGATACTTTTTTGAATATTAAAGGACAGAATAAATAAATATGTTGATGTTCTAGGGAAATACGTTCCACTGAAGGAGAAGAGAAATACAAATATGGAATGGGGGAAGATGGAGAAAATCCTGTGGAGTTTGACATTAATTAGAACTGTCAGTATTGACGAATGTCTACTGAAGAAATGACACATCAGAAGCAATAAGTACTGAGTGCCCAGATCTTGGTTTCTAAATACCAGTTCCTGCCAAAAGGAGTCTGAGTTGCATGGAGAAATTGCTGATTCCACACCTGATGTGGGGAAAGTGTCAGATGAGCCTGTGTCAGAATGAGGGAGGTTCTTAAGAACTGATGGGAACACGTCAACAGGCCACAGGTGTGAAGGGGCGCCCACTGGACAAATTTGGGATAAATTGAGCCAACGAAGATAGTGACAGTAATGGATTAGAACACATTGAGTAAACAAAACTCCACAGTGATACCATGAGAGAGGGACAGAGAGAGGGAGGTGGGCAGGGTGGGATGAAGAAAAGAAAAGTTCTTTCTTATAATAGAACGCCACCTAATAAATGTAGAAGGGATGATAGATAGTAGTATTTTGCAGTCTACAATATATTAATAATAATTGATTTGGGCAAGGGTCGTACAGGGATGCTAAATCCATTGGTGAAGGATTATTGAGGAACAGCATTGTCACATGGTCTCAAAGGATGGGAAAAACACAAGATCACCTGTGTAGAACTCCTGCCAAAACAATTAAGTCTAATCATGAGGAAACAATCGGATAAATCTAAAAATATCCTGAAAGTCCAAAACTTACTGGGGCCTATTCTAAATTAAAGGAGAATAAAGAGATATGACAACCAGATGCAACATATGATAATTGATTAGATCCTGGATCAGAAAAAACATAGAACTATAATGGATGTTTTTGGACAAGAGTGAACATTTGAATATAGGCTGTCTGTTAAATAATATTGTATCAATGTATCAATGTTAAATTTCTTGCATAGGATAATGGTATTGTGGTTTATGCAGCAGAATGTCTTTGTTTTTAGGAGACACATGCTAAAATACTTTGGGGTGAAGTGGCTTGTATTGTTTGCAACTATCTTTCAAATGATTCAGAGGGGGAAAAAAGTCTTCATACATATTCCTGAAATGCAACTCCTTTCTTTCCAACTTACCTAACATAATACTCCTCACTGGGCTGTCCCTGGTGAAGGCTTCCTTTTCCATTTTCAGAGCACCTTGTCATGGAGCCCAGAGACAGTAGAGCAACAAGTAGGTGCAGGGCCCTCTCCTGGCACCATGTACTGATTTTTTGTCCCCTCACTTGCTGGGAACACTGGGTTGAGGACCTGGAGACCCAGGTTCAAGTCCCAGTGACCTTGGGAAAGTTACTCCACCTTCCTGGCTTCCTCGTCCTGGGGTACAGGGTCTCCAAGGCCACACCCAACCATGATTTGGGGTAGAAGAAGCTGTCCTTGAACTATGTTGTGCAGAAGGTCCTGGGGGCTAGGGACAGCTTGATAATTTTTGATGACCATCTGTGGCAAGGGGATGGAAATGAAGATTTGTCTTGTGTATTCTCCTTTCCTTAAAGTGGGTCTTAATCATCATTTTGGGGAAGAAAAGAGAAAGCAAAGAATTGCATGCACTCGTGTGAGTGTGCTTGTGGGGGAAATGCCTGGAAGCTGAGAAGAGGGGCACTGTTTGGGATCCCAGGCCTTCTGGGGAAGAACCCAGCCTCACCTCTTCTGCCTCCACCCCAGGCCCACGAAAGGCTGGAGGAGACGAAGCTGGAAGCTGTCCGAGACAACAACCTGGAGCTGGTGCAGGAGATCCTGCGAGACCTGGCGCAGCTGGCGGAGCAGAGCAGCACAGCTGCTGAGCTGGCCCGCATCCTCCAGGAGCCCCACTTCCAGGTTCCTGGCTGCTGGGGCTGGGGCGGGAGAGCAGAAGGGGCTGAGGTGGCACCTGGGATGTGCTGCTGCTAGGGGAGGGGCGGGCAGGAAGTTGGGAGCTGGGATGGGAAGGGACCACAGGGTGTTGTCCCATTGTTCCTCCTCATCCCGCCACCTCCACAGTCCCTTCTGGAGACGCATGACTCTGTGGCCTCAAAGACCTATGAAACACCACCCCCCAGCCCTGGCCTGGATCCCACATTCAGCAACCAGCCGGTACCTCCTGATGCCGTGCGTATGGTGGGCATCCGCAAGACAGCTGGAGAGCATCTGGTGAGGGTCCTGGGCGGGGTCAGAGGTGGGGTCTGGTGGAGGCGGGGATTCAGAGTAACCAGTTGAGGACAAAAAAAAAACAAAAAAAAACGATCAGAATGACGAAGATGGACTCAGCTTTGTCCCAGGCAGGGCCTGTGCAGACCGAGGACACCAGACACTGTGCACACAGCTGCGCACATACATGTGTCAGGACCTTCTCCGTATGCCCGCATTCCCCCCATTAGCGCCTCCTGTAAGTGAAGGATTTGGGCAGAGGATGGAAAAGGACTTCGTGAGGGCGGTTGGGAACAGGAATGGAGGGGCTATTAAGAGGCCTATGTGAAGATTCTGACTTGGAGCAGCTGCAGCCCCATCATACGTGCCCTCCGTCCCCCAGGGTGTGACGTTCCGCGTGGAGGGCGGTGAGTTGGTGATCGCGCGCATTCTGCACGGGGGTATGGTGGCTCAGCAAGGCCTGCTGCACGTGGGCGACATCATCAAGGAGGTGAACGGGCAGCCAGTGGGCAGCGACCCCCGCGCGCTGCAGGAGCTCCTGCGAAGCGCCAGCGGCAGCGTCATCCTCAAGATCCTGCCCAGCTACCAGGAGCCCCATCTGCCCCGCCAGGTGGGCCTCTTCGCCCAGTCCCTCACCCAGCTTAAGGCCCAAGGGATGGCTGAGCCTCCTAGCTGCTGGGGTCACAGCTCTCATGGAGCCCCTCCTCTCCAGCGGGTTTGCTCCAGGCGAGACGGGGACTGGGACCTGCAGGCTGGGGACAGCTGAGTTCAGGCCAGGTCAGGCCTCCGTGTGTGATGCACGTGCACGTGCTCATGCATTTGCCCACATGATGCTCAGACACTCATGCGCATGTGCAAAGGTTGTGTGCAGATCCTTAGCCTGTGTGTGTACCAGTGAGCACCTGCATTGTGTGCAGCGATCTTTATGCGCACGTCCAGGTGCGCAATGGGGCGGAGGGAATTGTTACGTGTCCCAGACAGCTGCCTCCTGGTTGGTGGATTGCGTAGGTCTGGTTGCTCTGCCTATCTCTCCTATTGGTTGTCTCACCCTCTACTAGAGACCTCTCCAAAGAGAGCGGTGGGTGGAGGGAGGGATCCAGGATTAGGTGCCAAGATCTTGTCCACTACCCGGTGATCCCACCTCCTTGGTCTTGAGGCCCGTCCCAGCCCTGAGCAGTTTCCCCAGCCCTCAATCTAGTCCCCTTAGTTCTACATGCGAAGGGATGCTGGTACCAGGGAGATGGGCCAGGAGGGCCTGGTGGCATCACTCTTCTTGTTGGGGGGCAGTGCCAGCACCTCTTGCATCTTTATGAGGGTAGTGGGCAGTGGGTGGACTGTGTGACAACTCTCCCAGCTTTCCCCTCCCCATTCCCTTGACCCTTCACCGATTCCTGGGCCCAGGTATTTGTGAAATGCCACTTTGACTATGACCCGGTCCGAGACAGCCTCATCCCCTGCAAGGAAGCAGGCCTGCGCTTCAACGCTGGAGACTTGCTCCAGATTGTAAACCAGGACGACGCCAACTGGTGGCAGGTGAGCCCTGGGCGCCCTGCAGCCTCACCAGGTATGGTGTGTGGGGGAGGCGAGGGTGTAGGGAGAGGTCCTCTGGCTCAGGCAGGTCTTCGTCTCATGTCATTTCAGGCATGCCACGTAGAAGGGGGCAGTGCCGGGCTCATCCCCAGCCAGCTGCTGGAGGAGAAGCGGAAAGCATTTGTCAAGCGGGACCTGGAGCTGACACCGACCTCAGGTAGGCGGTCCCGCCACCCCAGCCCCCAATCCGGGATCTGGCAGGGCCCTGCCTGCCTCACTCACCCATCTCACCATGGCTAGGGACCCTATGCGGCAGCCTTTCAGGAAAGAAAAAGAAGAGAATGATGTATTTGACCACCAAGAATGCAGGTGGGTGTTAGAGCCCCCTCTCTCCTATCCTCCTCTAACATTGCATGGTCCCTCCCCACCCCAAGACTTGTGAATACGCTCACCAGCCTTGTCCCTAGGCCTGCCCTGTTCCTCCCAGCTCCTCCCTGCTCCCCTGGTCCTGAGCCCTCTTACCCTCGGCCTCCCTGAGAGCTCTGCCCTCCCCCACCGTGTAGCCTGATGAGCAGTGCCATCTCCCTGTGTCCAGAGTTTGACCGCCATGAGCTGCTCATTTACGAGGAGGTGGCCCGCATGCCCCCGTTCCGCCGGAAAACCCTGGTGCTGATTGGCGCTCAGGGTGTGGGCCGTCGCAGCCTGAAGAACAAGCTCATCATGTGGGATCCAGACCGCTACGGCACTACGGTGCCCTGTGAGTGGGTTCCGCTGGGTACTGCTGGGTGGGCGGCAGGGAGTACAGGCTGCCCTGGGAGCCAGGGTTGGGGTCCGCTGAATGGGCATCTTCACCAGCACCAGGTCAGGTAGCACCTTCAGTTGCGCGGTGTGGGGTGTGCGCCCTCTGCGGGTGGATGGGGGACCTGCAGGCGAGGGAGAGGCGAGGGAGGCGCCTCCCAGCGGGTGGCCAAGTGGGCTGGGCTGACCTCCGTTTCCTTATCTCATGTTTCACTTGCTATAATAAAGGCTGTGAAAAAAATGAGTGTCCAACTGGGGACCCGGGTGAAACAGGGCTATGAGCTGCGTGTGGCCTTGTGGAAGACAGGGCTTCTTAGTGACAGGACCAGCAGGAGTGGCGGAAGCTCCTGGATGGGAATGAGAGTGCTGATCCAGGTCTGCTTGGCCCTTACGGTGTGGCTTTGGGCTGCACATTACCCTTTCTGGGCCTCAGCTTCCCGTCTGTGCACACTGGCTTGGACCAGGTCCTCCTAGCATGGACAACTCATGTCTCTGCGTGTGTGCCAGTGGACAGGGTGAGGGCAGGAGCGTGGGGAGGCAGCAGTGCTGGCAGGGTTAGAACGGGGGAGCACAGGCAGGACGTGTGCATGAGTGTCTGAGGTGGGTGACCTGCCTGTGCCCATTCGGCCCCTCCTACACCCTAGACACATCCCGGCGACCCAAGGATTCAGAGCGGGAAGGCCAGGGTTACAGCTTTGTGTCCCGGGGGGAGATGGAGGCTGACATCCGTGCTGGGCGCTACCTGGAACACGGTGAATACGAGGGCAACCTGTATGGTACACGCATTGACTCCATCCGGGGTGTGGTCGCTGCCGGCAAGGTGTGCGTGCTGGATGTCAACCCCCAGGTACGCCCCACCCGCTCCTTCCCAGAATCCTCTCTGCTCCCCCATATATTTCTAGGCACTTGTCACCCAAGCACACCCATGCACCCCCTCCACCCTCAACTACTGCGAGGGACCCAGCCCACCCGGAACCTCTTTCTCAGTCTCCCAGGTCTTCCATTCCTCCTCTAGTCTCTTCCAGCCACCTCACGGCTGCTGAGCTACCATTCGTCCCCAGGACTCATGTCCCAGAGCCCCGGACACTCCTTTCTCATCCACTCTCAGGTGCCCACCCCCTAGTCACCCCAGGTAGCCTTCCTCCAATTCCCACGGCGGATTCCCTTCTCCTTCCGCAGGCGGTGAAGGTGCTGAGGACAGCCGAGTTTGTCCCTTACGTGGTGTTCATCGAGGCCCCGGACTTTGAGACCCTGCGGGCCATGAACCGGGCTGCGCTAGAGAGTGGAGTGTCCACCAAGCAGCTGACGGTGAGGGCTCTGAGGCATGGGGGGAGGGGGCTGCTGGCTGCCTGGGGTGATGGGGGATGGCCCCAGCTAGTAAAGAGGGGGTGGTGTTGGGAGAGGGGAGAGGAGCCCACTCAGGTTATCAGTGAGGGAGGACTGTGATCCCGGCTTTACAGATGCGGGAAGGGAGGTCTGACAGAGGAAGTGAAGTGTCCAAAGTCTCAGAGTGAGCCGGGGACACAGCTGGCCTGGGGCGCAGGAGCTTCTGAATCCAGGCCCACTGCTCAGTCCACTCTGCAGGGACAGAGGGCTGGCCAGAGGACTTCCAGAGGGCCCGTGGAAGACCGGTGGGCTAGGTGGACTCGGGGTTATTACAGCTTGGGGAAGGCTGAAGGGAGGGAGGAAGCCAGAGGCTGGACGGCTGGCTGGAGGGGTGAGTTAGTACTGGGAGCAGACAGTGTCTGGAGGAGAGGCTGCGAGCTTGGTAGCAGGACTGGGCGCCTTGCTGCCACCTTCCCGGGAGGTGTGGGCTTTGCAGAGCTCTGAGCTCAGGGGTCCCTCCGCTGGCCAGGCCTGGTACTGCAGTTCTCAGGCCCCAAGTCCGCTGGGGCTGAGGAGAGACTGCCTGGGCTGGGCTCCCTTCTGCTGGGGGCCCTCTGAGAGAACTCTGGCCACCTCCTCCCTGGCAACAGATGTGGCCAAGTGGAGCTGCTGGGACACAGCTGGTTTTGGCTTGTTTAAGTGAGCCGTCAAGCTCCCTGCCCCTCCCTGCCCAGCCAGCTTCCCTTGGGCCAGGGGTGGGGCTTGCCATGAGCACTTGTGGGTTGCCCTGGTACCAGCCTCTCATGCTGCATAGGCAAGGGGCCCAGTCAGACTGGAGGAAGCACTGGCTTGGGAGTCAGGCAGACCCTGCTCAGCTCCTGGTTGGCTGTGGGACCTCTTTGTACTTCAGTTTTCTCTGTTGTAAATGGGAGCTAATTCGTCCTGTCTTGCAGCCTTGCAGAGCTGAAGTGAAAATTGCATGGGTTACAAAGCATCTGGTGCTGTGCTTGGCCATGCTAAAACTTATTTGCTTCCTTCCCTCATCTGTCCACAGTTGCAGTAGAGCCACCTTGGGGGCATGCAGGGAGGGGTGTGGCTGGGTTTTGGGGAGGGGGAGGTATGGCAGGCCATGCAGCCTCCTGACTGGAGGGAGGTCCCCCGGTGCCCGGCAGGAGGCAGACCTGAGGCGGACGGTGGAGGAGAGCAGCCGCATCCAGAGGGGCTACGGGCACTACTTTGACCTCAGCCTGGTGAACAGCAACCTGGAGAGGACCTTCCGCGAGCTCCAGGCGGCTATGGAGAAGCTGCGGACGGAGCCCCAGTGGGTGCCTGTCAGTTGGGTGTACTGAGCCTGTTCAGCTGGACCTCAGCCCCTTGTGTTGAGACCCAGAACCTGAGTCCATCCCCTTCCCCACCCGTGGCCCCTGCCGCAGTTCTCAGCCTCCACCCTGGCTTTCCTTGGGTAACAGCTCCCAGCGGGCCCTAGGTCTGGCTCCAGTGCAGAGGCGTGCACTGCCAGGGAGGTGGGCCTTCGTGGGGTACCTCTGTGCCCAGGTGCTGCCTACTCCCAGTGTCCATTGGCCACTAGATATCGCCCCCGAGGGCCAAGCTGTGCCCAGGAATATGTCAGTGTCCCCTCCGTAATGCTCAGTCCAGAGAAGAAAAAAGCTGCTTTGGGATCACATGGTCAGTAGATACACTGCCCCCTGACACCTCTCCCCAGTCACCCATTCTCCTCTGGACTGGCCACCCTCACCCCATTCCTAGGCTCCTCCCACCTCTCACCCCTGCATCCTAGGAGCAGGCCTTGGGCTGTTTCCATGTGGCCAGGGGAGCCAGGCCAGCCAGGCTGTCTAGTCAGTGGTGCTAGCCTGGTGCCATCCTGAAGGCTGGAAAGGCCAAAGCAAGAACCAGTGGCCCCAGTTGGGGAGTAGTGCAGCTCTCAGCTTCCTCAGAGAGGGGCAGGGTCCCAGGGCCAGATGCTGCTCTGTCCGTCCCTCACCCACAGCGTATCACTGCCGGCATCTCTCCACAGACTTCCCCAATGTGCCCGGCAGGTCAGCCCTGTTGCCCATGGGTGAGGCTGGCAGGGGCCAGCGGGTCAGCCGGGGGAGGGATGGGTTGGAGGGCTGAGCCCTGTGATGAGGAACCTGCTACTACTGAAGAGCCCCCAGCTCTCCATGGCCCACAGTGGGGATACATTTGGGCTCCCAGACCATGACCTTTGTCCATTTCGGCCTTGTTTTAGGTGGGGTCCAGGTAGCCCACTTGCATCAGGGCTGCTTGCCTGGAGGGGCTGAGGAGGAGTGCAGGGGGGACCTTGAGAGCCCCAGGGTGTTGAGCGTGGGCTGGGAGAGGGATGGTTGCTCTCCGGCAGGTTCCTCATGCACAACTCCAGGGGGCGCCATTCATACTGTAGTGTGCACAGCCTGTGGGTCCGTGTGCTGGGGCACTGGTGTGTGTATGTGTGTGTATATGTGTGTGTGTGTTTGTGTGTGGTTTGGTTTGGGGGGAGGGGAGAGAGTGGCCCCTTTCTGGGGGTTCCCCACCAGCCCTATTTCTTATGAAACCTTTGTCCCAGATTCCAGAGCCTTGTCCCCGCAGATGTCTCCTCTGCTCTTATTGTCTCCCCAACAGATGCCACCCTCCAGTCCTTGGGGAGGGCAGTTTTGTAAAATAGGAGAATCCCCTTTAAGAAAAGAATGCTGTGCTAGACTCCCCCACGCATCTCATCCTCATCCCTCTTCCCTCTCTGCCACCACCATCCTCCCAGGGGACCACCCGGGTCATCCCCACACCCAACCCTTGTGCCTCCCAGTTCCTGTGAGTGTCTAATTAGTCCTCGCTGCAGAGTCAGCCAAAGCTGGCCCCTGAACCACTGTGTGCCCATTTCCTAGGGAACGGGAGGGAGAATAAACAGAATATTTATTACAAATGTTAGAAATATATTTATTATATTAGAACTCTCATTTGCATTTGCATAGGAGATACAGGAGATGTAAGGTCAAGCCTGCGCCTGTCGCATCTGTGTAGCTCTGCGCACGCTATGCAGTCACCCTTGTGCTCTTCTTTCCCCTTTAGTTGGTGTCCTTTTCATCCTTGGTTCAGCTCTCCCTTGAGTCACCCTCACCCTCAGCCTAAGGGGACTGGAAGTGGGGAGAAAATAGGGTGTTTTCCAGCTGGCCTGAGGCCATGGGGTCACTTGCCAATTCCCCCTGCCCCTTGGAGCCTTGATAGTAGAAGCTGGGAAGGATCTGCTCTTGCAGCCACCCTTGCCCTTTGGTTACCTTCTGAACCCCCCTGACCAGTGACCACCATCTCTGCCAGGCATGGGGTGGAACAGGTGTGTGTGCCCATGGCATCAGCTCTATGACTCTGTCCTCCCTCCTCCCATTGTGAATGCCTGTATTTGGGGGACTCCGGAGAATGAGCACCCAGCCACCCACTGTCCACATTCCATCCCAGCCCTTCCCCAACCTAAGCTATCCAATTCTCAAGTTTTCTCTCTGACTGGTTTTCTTTCTTTTCCTTTGATTAAATGTGAAAGAGAAAGGCTTCTGGCTCTGTTTGTCTTTGGTTGGTGTTGGGTAGATGGGAGAGCATGGTATAGATGATTCTAGAAGGGAAGTTAGAGCGACACATCTTGTGTTTTGTGATGTTTTCCTTTTTCTTTCTCTCTGCTCCACACTCCCCAGCCCCAGAAGATGCTCCTTCTGTAGGCTGTGCCAGGAGTCTCTGAGCATCCATGGGGACTCCACGTCTAATCCACTCAGCCCCACTTGAAACTTGTGGCCACAGGCAGGTCCTTCTACCTCTCGGGCTCACCCTCCGTGAAAGTGTCATGGGTTCTCCCAGTAATAACACCAGGACTGGTTCCAGGTGCTCAACAGCAGGGGCCACAGGTGACATCACAATGCCATCCAGGTGTCACCACATGGAAGTGTGTGTGTGGCACATCCTTCTGGGTTAAGAGATTCACCTTCCTTCCTACCTATGCTCTTCAGGGGAGTCTGGCCCGCCACTCCTTTAAGATAATTATTTATTTATTTTTTTATTTTTTAGACAGAGTCTCACTCTCTTGCCTGGGCTAGAGTGCCGTGGCACCAGGCTAGCTCACAGCAACCTCAAACACCTGGGCTCAAGCAATCCTCCTGCCTCAGTCTCCCAGGTAGCTGGGACTACAGGCATGCGCCACCATGCCCAGCTAACTTTTTTCTATTTTGTTTAGTTGTTTGGCTAATTTCTTTCTATTTATAATAGAGACGGGATCTCGCTCTTGCTCAGGCTGGTCTTGAACTCCTGAGCTCAAGCAATCTTCCCGCCTCGGCCTCTCAGAGTACTAGGATTACAGGCCTGAGCCTGGCCAGGATCATTCTTAAGAGGATTCTTAAGAGGGGCCTTTGACTGTCCCCTCCTTCTTGCAATGGCCAGATGTGCAGCTGGTGCCATTCCTTGGCCTTCCCCAAAGCACCCACTCACACAGGGATGAGCCTGGGCCAACTGGACCAGCCATAGGGGCTCATATCACCCACCTTACCTCATTGATGAGAATTTAGCATTGATTACTAAACACCCCTATTCTGAAGGGTCTGGAATATCTTCTGGTCAACCTTTCCTCTTTGGGTCCCCATGCCTCCAAACATGTTGCTGGGGCCTCTCCCTTCTCTCATTTCTGGACAACCTTCTCCCCATCTCCTGGGGCAACCCTGGAAACTCAATATTTCTCTACTGTACCTAGCAACTCTGCACTTGTATTTCTGTTCTCAGCCTTGGATGCCCATTTGAATCAGCTAGGGGGTTAAAAAACACCTGCCTGGGGCCGGGCGCGGTGGCTCACGCCTGTAATCCTAGCACTCTGGGAGGCCGAGGCGGGTGGATTGCCCAGGGTCAGGAGTTCGAAACCAGCCTGAGCAAGAGCGAGACCCCGTCTCTACTAATAATAGAAAGAAATTAATTGGCCAACCAAATATATATAGAAAAAATTAGCTGGGGCATGGTGGCGCATGCCTGTAGTCCCAGCTACTCGGGAGGCTGAGGCAGAAGGATCGCTTGAGCCCAGGAGTTTGAGGTTGCTGTGAGCTAGGCTAACGCCACAGCACTCTAGCCCAGGCAACAAAGTGAGACTCTGTCTCAAAAAAAAAAACAAAAAAACAAAAAAAAAAACACATGCCTGGGCCCCTCTCCAGGTCAATTGAATCAGAAGTTCAGGAAAGGCTAACCCTCTTAATGACCACATCTCAGTAACTGAACACCTTTGTTATTCATTTCTTGCTCACATCATATCTCATGTGGGTTGGGTGGTGCTCCTAGCAGTGACTCAGGGATCTAGCCTCTTTCCATCTTGTGATACTGTTGTCTTTAATGAGTGAACTCCATAGGTGTCATCCAAAAGGAAGAGAGAGTGTAGAAGATTGCTCGTGAATTTTGTGGGCTAGGCTTATGTGCCCCCATCTGTTGGCCAGAACCTAGTCCTGTGGCCCCAGATTGCTTCAAGGGAGGCTGGGAAATGTAGTCTTCCTTTGTGCTCAGGAAGAAGAATCAGGATCCAGCCAGGCTGCCAGGCTGAAGGTGGAGCCTGAGAAGTGGTTTGTTTCAAAAGCTCCCCAAGTGATTCTAATGTGTAACCAAGTTTGCCGATCTCTGCTAGTCCATTTGGGCCATATCCTTGGGGTGTAGGAAATTTCTTTTGGCCCCTAATTGGCATCAAGGTATTTTCCTAAATAAATACAGTGAATTTCTAAAAATAATTATGCTACCAGTCTGTTTTTATTTTTAAAAATCCGTTTCCTGTCTTGGCACAGTAGCATGTGGTTAGTAGGACAGAGTGGATTCTTATCATATTATCGTTGGGAAACTACATAGGTGAAGAGCTTTGTCCATTGTCACACACAGTCATCGGCAGAGCTGGAACCAGACCCCAGGACTCCAGGCTCCCAGTCTGGGGCTTTCTTCCCATACAGCCTCCCAGAGTCGGGGGGATTGACTAGATTCAGGGGGATGGGTGCTTAGTGAAGACAGCACTCTTTGAGCAGGAACATGGGGTAAGAAGGGGAGCATAAGGGAGAGTGTGGGACACTTTGTCATCTCCAGATTCAGCTCTTCAAGAGATCTAGGCACTCTAGGTGGTTGAGGGCATCACCAGGGACATCCTGGGACTCCACCGTATCTCACTCATGGCTGGCTTTGCTGGTGACCACAGACCTCCAGGAGAGAGAGGTGCAAGGGAGCAGGGAGGACCATCTAGCTTTTTCTATTGATCTAGTCATCTGGTCTAATTGCCATTCTTACAGTTTTAATTATTTAGAGATTCTTATGTTTTACTATCTAAAAAGGAAAGTTTCCAACTACTCTCTTGATCAATTATCTTTTCTTAGCCCTGCTTTCTTGTTTGTCCCAGAAGATGAACTCTAGGATCGTTTTGTCAGAGCACACTCTCTTCCTATTGGGATCTTAATTGGAATTACATTATATTGCTGCATTCATTTGGGAAGAATAGCACTCTTCCATGTTCAGTCTTCCCATCTGGGCCCGAGGTCTGCCTCTCCATGCACTTGGGTCTCCCTCCAGCCCAGGGCCCTCCACTTGCTTGTCTGCTAAGCCAACTGGCATGTTCTCCAACCAGCAGCAATGTGAGGGAAAGAAAGATAACACAGGACTTTCTTATAAAGCAAAATTCATTTCTTTAAAAAAAAACCCTGCCTTTTATCCTTAGGTTCTTCCCCCCTCCCCATTCTTGGAGGTTAAAAGAGCTGTGATATTTTTTTGGCTTATTTCTAAATGCATAAGCAGACCATATATATATATATATATACACACACATATATATTACCTATCTGATCTGTGAACTCTCAGGTTTGGATTTGAGCTCTCTGCAGGTTTACATAGGTGCCTTGCATTTGGTTGAGTAGTTTGCATCAGGGTTGCTACTGTGAATGGGGTCTTTCCCCCCCATCGTCTAATAAATCGCCCAGTTCCTTGAAAAATTATAACATAGAGCCTTAAATGTTCACTCAACAACGTCCACTGAGCACCTTCGAACAAGCTAAGGCCCTGACATCCGGAGGTCCAGAGTCTACCCGGAGAGGAAGGAAGACAGTTCTGACGGCGACACTGTACGGAGAACATGTTCCAGGAGCACGGAGGAGGGAGGCTCCTCGATCAGCCTGTTTGGAGAAGGGGACAGTCAAAAAGCATTTTCAAAAGGTGCTGATGCTGGAGTGATTTCTTGAAAATAAGGTAATGTTTGCTGAGTGAATGAATGAATGCTTGCTTCATGTTGAAAAAGGATACGTATTTAGCAATTCTGGTGTTGGATTTGTCCGCCACAGAATCCTGGTCATGAATATGCACATATGTGTGAGATGTGGACAGTGGTGGAGGTTTTGCTTAAGGCACAGATCACCAGATTCTCCTCCGCCTTCCACACACAGATTACCAAGTTAGTAAGGGGGCACCCTGGCCCTGGATTTCTCATCTGCTTTGACCTTGGCCCAGACTTCAGACTCTTAGAATTGCTGCGATACAATGAGTGCCCCTATTTCTGCCTGTCTGGAGGCTAAGATGTGTCTTTATCTACTTATTTAATGGAGAAAATAAAGCTGTGTTCTCCAAAGAGGAACAAGAGCATGGGGACACATGGGAATATAACGAATATAACGAGCCAACCTCTTCTGTGTTGAGCTGCCTCCAGCTTTCTCTCTTCTTTCTGCTCTGTGGGCTCCCTGGGCCTCCTCGGGCACCCCGAGACTCCCAATCCCCCTCTTCAACTGCCCACGTGCTCCATGCCACTGAAACAAGGCCCAGAAGGAGACAGGTAACCCTGCCAACAATATGTACCTCTGGACAGTGGCGTGGGGGTTCCGGGTGGCATGGGAGAAAGAAGACGGGGGGCAGCAGGGAGACTATTTAAGTAGCGTCCATATAATTATGTATAATAAGATGCATTAAGACATCAATATTAATTATGCTGATGTAACTTAAAAGGTAAAATATTAGAAAGGTACCAAGTATCTCCAAAAGTCAACAGAAGAGGCAGAGTTAGGAAAGGAAAATACAGGATTGTTTCCTGAGAAGTGAGCGCATGTCTGTAATGTGGGACACACCCCCTGTGTTTAATGAGATTAACAAGGAGTCTGAAGTTTAACAAGATTCCCTGGTGGTTTGTAGGCTTGTTTAACTTTGAGAATTACTAAATTAGAAGATAAAGAATGTAAACACTCTCTCGGCAGACCCACAAGCGCGCACACACCCCGCCCCAACTACAGCTTCACACCTGAGATCAGCTACGCTGCCATTTCGAAGTACTCGGTAATTTCCACAATGACTGTGATAGTTACAAAATAACATATTGGTAGCCATTGTCACGAGTGAGTTGGAAATTTACTCTATGCAAAGGAAGCAAGGAGAAAAGAAACTGCAACGTGAGATTGAGCCTGAGGGAACGTCTATGGAGAGCTGCCGGAGGATGGAGCCGATGATTGGAAAGGTTCGACCTGCTTCACCAAAGACATCTCTCAGGTGGCGGGAGACCGGCTCCTGGGGGCAGCCACTGTCCTGGGAAAAGCCCATCCTGGAGCTACAGTGCACTGTGGGAGCCAGATGTGCCAAGTACGCAGGGCATCAGTGTGCCCCTCTGACCATCATCCCCGCCAAAGAGGGAGCAAGTCCAGTGCAGGCAGCGTCTGGATGTTGTTTGTACTTGTATCCTCTCATATTTCACTTTCATAATAAGTCTTGGCGCAGAGCCTGACAACTGCACAAGTTATCTAAGTGATTAAGACCTCCTTGCCATTTTTGTCAGGGCTCAGTCTTCCTCAGTCTCCCGGAAACAGATCTTCCTCTCTCCGCAGTTCCTCATGAAACTGCCCTTGTATCACGTGATGATGTTGCCCAAATGTCTGTGGCAATATGAGAAAATTAAGGACAATGCTGAAAGTTTATCATTAGGCTGAACATATTTAATTTTAATGATTATCTTTTATTCCGATGTGGCAATTGTGAATTTTATTCCATCCCATGCTGGTGTAAGAAATAGTCCAGCATTTTTCTAACCTGAGTGAAATCTTCCCCTGAACCCCTGCTCATCAGAGTGGAAAGCAAGGAAACCTCAGTCCCGTCTTGGAGGGTGTCTTCCTTTCCTTAGAGTCACACAAAAACCTAAGGGGCTTACACAGTGGCTGGACAATGGGAGTTGAGGGTTCTATTTCAGGCAGAGTGGTGAACATGGTACCTTATTCTTTGAAACGGTGAGATCCTACGTAAAACAATTTTCATTGTGTTGCTGGACTAAGGGAAATCTTCTAGAGGCCACAAAACCAAACATGACAACCCTCACTGGCATGGCGAGTGGATAGGCACATGGAAAAGGTAGAGTTGCCTCAAGGGCAAATGCCAATATTAGCATCACATTTGGAAAGTTAAATACAAACAGGGAGCCAGGTAAGGCAACCTGAGATTCTGGTAAGGTAGGGACCAAGGAAGAGGCCAAATCGGTCCCAAACTGGAATCACCTCCCCGACCTGGCAAAAGCGAATGCAAATCCTCTCTGGAGGAAGGTGCCCTCAATTCCAGCCCCCAGATTGTCTATAGATTAAGATCATCCAAACATGAGTTTACAATGTGAGATTTCAAAACATGGAGAAACAAACCACAATGAGTGACAGTCAACATAAAGAGCAACATATTTCTATCTCCAAGGCTTTCCGATATTAGGCACAAACTATAAAATAATTACGTACATGTACAATGTTTAATGAAATAAAAGATGACATTACAAAAATGAACAAGCAACAAGACACTATTGAAAGAGAATCATCCAGAAGTTTTAGAAATAAAAAAAATACAATAATTAAATTAAAAACTTTTTGGGGAGGATGGTTTAATAGGAACCAAGCTGAAAAGAGATTAGTGAGCCAGAAAGATGTTCCCTTGCATATGGTGCTTGGGGCAGCGCGTGGTGGCTCACGCCTGTAATCCTAACACTCTGGGAGTCCTAGGCGGGAGGATTGCTTGAGTTCAGGAGTTTGAGACCAGCCTGAGCAAGAGTGAGACCTCATTTCTACAAAAAATAGAAAAATCATCTGGGTATGATGGCATGCGCCTGTAGTCCCAGCTACTTGGGAGGCTGAGGCAAGAGGATAGCTTGAGCCCAGGAGTTTGAGATTGCAGTGAGCTGTGATGACGCCACTGCACTCTAACCAGGGTGACAGAGCGAGCCTCTGTCTCAAAAAAAAATTTTTTTTAAAGTTTCTTTTTGGGGGAGACTCCCCTAAAGCTCATCCCAGCCCATTGCACATCGTAGGGGCGTTCCACTTTCCTGAACCCTGTTCTTTCCTCATGGAGCCTCTCCCTCATCCACCTCCTGGTTGAATTTATGGAATCTCTCCTTAACGGACCTCAGTGGATTAGAATCACGATATCCAATTCTTTGCCAGGGGTGAGGTGGGGAATGAGGCCTCAAATCATCCATTTTTCCTGTCAATACACCTGTTCGGTGTTAAAATGTTTCTTTTGAGGAAACAGATGCAATGGTTTATTATAGTTTATTATTGTTACATTTATTATCCCAGTTTGGCAAAACTAAGCTAAACTCTGATATTCTCCCATTTTTTTCTGAAGCTTTCCCTCCCAGCAAAAGTCCCTGAACTAGACACCCTTGTCCTCAGGATGGGTGAACAGTGACTCGTCGCATTCTTTTGTTAAGGGTATTGAATAGAATCGCACATATGCACAAAGAATGCAGATCTGAGTATTTTGGTGTACACATGTAAAACCACAGTGTATCAAAACTGGGGATTGCAAAGTGGCAACTGGTAAGGGAGTGGTCTTTGTCCCCTGCCCGTTGCATGGAGCTGGGGCATCTCCATAGCACTGTGGGAGTGCGAGGAGAGTCTGTGAGTGACAACGAGTGTCTGCTAAGTCTCCTGAAACTTGGAAATCCATGGATGCCAATCCTAGTTTGTTTTGGAGAGAGCTCTGCCTCACAAAACATGTCAATTTATTTAGTCGGGACACAGTCTTTGAACAGGCAAGGGGTAGGAGTATGATGACCTAGCCGAGTCCCTCCTGGTCCCCTGGAAGCCCTGGTTCTTTCCCTCCAGCACAGCCCCAGCTGAGGGGCTTTTCAAGGGGGAAGGCTGCTTAGAATGCGCTGATAGGGTCTCTCTGAGACCACCTGAAACTTGCTGCTCCCTATCTCCCCAACATCTGGGCACACATAGTGCCTGGAACCTGGGCAGAGCCTGCGGAGCTCGGGCCTGAGAGCTCCCCTCTACCAGGAGAAGGCAAGTGGTGTGCACCCCGTCCCAGGGGGCCTTGGCACTGGCTGGCACCTTCTGGTGAGCTCAGACTGGCTCCACCTCCACCCAGCCCCCCAGGCCCTCGAGGCTCTGACCACCGGGGCATTACTGAGCTGCAGGGACAGGTGCAGAGGCTGGTGAAGACTTTGAGAAAAGCCGATTGAAAGGCCCTGGTGGGAGTAAAATTTGTGCCGCCACTCTAGAAAGCTGTGTTGGGCAATGGGCACCAGTGACTTCAAAAATGTCGCCTCCCTGTGACCTGGCACTTCCACGCATGTAAGCCCTTTTTAAAGAAATGTCCACATGCATATAAAGCCCCGGGCAAAGACACCACTCTGTTATTTATAACAGCAAAAATAGAAACAAATTAAATATTGGGTGATAGAGAATCAGTTAAATTGAGACACACTGACAGGATGAAATACTATGCAGCTGATGAACATTTTATTTATAAAAGGTTTGTAAAACACGGAGAAAATGCTTATGATGGAGTAATTAAGTGGGAAAAGTGAGATGCAAAATTGAACATACAAGATAATTACTCTGTAAAAAGAACACCAGCAAAGTATATGGAGAAAAAAGAGTGGAAGGAAATATGAGATAAAATAATGATTGTCCCTGGGGAGGGGTGAGACTATGGGTGACTTTTTTTCTTCCTTCTTTTTTCTTTCCCCATCTTTCTAAGTTTTGCGTACTGAGCAATCCCCATTTCACTTTTTAAAGAAAATAGAAAAAGGAAAAAACCCAGTAGCTCTGTTACGCTACCCCCACCTCCCACCCCTTCTCTAGGGGGCTAGACTCAGGGTCACCTTCAGGTTGCTGCCTCGTCCCCTCCCTCCTCCCTTTTAGACCCTCACCCGCACTCTGGTTTACCGCTCCTCTCCCCAGCCACCAGAACCCACGGGCAGTGACCCTTTCTAGACAAGGAAGGAGCCGAGGTTTCTTCCACCATTTTTGCAAAGGCAGGAATGCACGGCGGGGGAGGGCAAATGGAAAGTCAGCCGCTCCCTTCCAATGTGCTCCTGGCCTGGGCCCGGACTCAGGGGGGAAGCCAGGGAAGCCCCCAGCTGGGTCATGGTGTTGCGGACAGAGCAGACCATATATGGGGCAAGCGGAGGACCCCACACACCTACTCATGTAGACTCTAAGCTGGAAGAGTCTGAGCATTCATCAGGCAGGCTGCTCTTCAAACTTGAATGGGAGAATTGCTGGGGTACTTTTCAGAAATGCAGAGTCCTGGGCCCAGCCCCAGAGACGGCTTTGGTGGGTCAGGAATTACATTTTTAACAGCTCCCTAAGGGCTGGGATGCAGGCGGTTCACAGCCACGCTTTGAGAAGCCAGAATCCGGTCTAACTCCAGCATGTTCCCCCTCAGCCCCAGCTGGTGCAGCAATGTGGTGCCGTGTCAGGTGCCAGGAAGGGAGGAGAAGGGAGGAAGGTGGGGCTGATGCTGGCACCCAGGTCCCAGGGGTCCCCTGGAGCAGACACACCTCGGGCCAGACCTGCTGAGCCTTGCCCGGCCCCGTGAGGGTCCAGCGGTTGTGTGCCCTGCTCAGGGGAGGACACGGGGGAAGTCCCAGTCTCCAGCTGGAACTGTGAGGCCACAACTTCGGGCTCCAGGGCTGACAGATGCTTCTAGGTCAGGCTGGGGCAGGCAGGAGGCAGCCCTGGGGAGGCTGGGGAGAAAGGCAGAAAGCTCGTTGGAGCCAGTGCAGAACACGCCATTCCGCTTCACGGCTGCCTGGCCGGGAGGGCCTTCTGCAGCTACACGGAGATGAACTTGGAGAAGCCCAGCTCCTCCTCAGACATGTGCAAGGGGGGCGCCAGGATCATGTCCCCCTCGAGGTCCTGGGAAGGAGGTTCCTCTTCCTCGGCAGTCTGTGAAGACAGCAGTGGGGTTGGGAAGCACAGCCCAGCTGGGGGTGGTCTCTAGGTAGCCACTGTGTCCACCCCAGCCTTTCCCACAAGGTCCGGGCCTCTGTCCACCTGCATGGGACCTAACTAGTTCTCCTCCCTGGAACCCCAGGCTTTGATTCGTGCTCCCCTGTCCCCAGTCCACCCCTCCCAGGGGAGAGCCCTCAAGGCCTCAGGCCAGGCTCTGGCTGCAGCTGTGGGCATCTTGCCAGCCCAGGGCTCTTTGAGCCGTGACTCCCAACGAACTATGCAGGAATTTTCTGGACTGGAAAAAAAGAGAATATGAGGCCAAGAGTCCTGGCTTCCTGGGTGAAACAGCCTGGGCCTACATCTACAATGGGGTAGGTGGGCAGACGCAGGCGTGTGGAGTTTGGGGAGTGGTTGCTGAGGAAAGAACCTCCCTGACTTCCTGGCATTGTCAGAATGAAGTCAGGTTAGGTGGCCGCAGACCCCCAGGCCCTTCTGTCCACACCTGGCTCGGGTCATGGATCTCCGAGTAGAGGGGGGCAGAGGGCTCGGGTCTGGCGAGAGGCCCAGTGGGCCCTACGAGGTGGATCACGGCGTCTTCTGGGTCCCGGCCATTCCCAAGTGGCTGTAACAGAGACACGGTCAGAACAGCCTGTTCTTGGCAGCAGGGATGGTCTGCGAGCTGGGTTGAGCCCAGGCAAGAGGAGGGACACGTGGGAGGGGGCGGCAAGGCAGGAAGGAGCAAGGAGGGGAAGAACACTCAGCTCCAGTGTGGGCCCTCTTGGGGGGGCCCCATTCCATCTTTCCCCCAACAAGGGGTTGCCCCCTAGAGCCCTTCTGCCCACTGGTCCTGTGCCATTTCCTGTCCCCTCTTGCTTCAGTCGGGTCAGGGCCAGGTGCCATGGGCAGGAAAAAGTCCAAGGCAGCCCTTCCCAGAGTGGACGGAAACAGCATCTTAGGACAATGTGGCTGGTACAGGTGCCCTTGACCTCCCCATACCCAACCCCTCTTCTGGAGTTGAGTGGTGTGAGCCCCAGCCCCCAGGATGTACAGCCAGGAGGCCGGGCTCTGGAGGGGGCCATTGCGACCCCTGTCCATCCATCCGTCTGTCTCCATGACTTTTCCCTCAGTCCCGTCTACCACTTTTGGCCTTGTTGAGCTTCCTGAGACAACAACAGCTGCTTCCTAAGCTCAAGATCCTATTCTCACCCCAAACCCTCCCTGGGGGGATCAGGCCTGCATCTTTTGTCCTCACTGGCGCCAGGAAAGAAGGCGATGGTAGCCCCCCTTTCCTGCCCTTGAGTTTAAGAGAATCAGAGTGGAGGCATCTCAGTAAACAGATGAGGGAGGAGGGGCCCAGCGAGGTGGGGGGAGGGCGGATTCTGTTTCCCGAGGTGTGATTGTGCAGGCCCCTTGGCAGCAGTGCTGGCCTGGGGGGGCACAGTCTCTTCCAGCAGGAGCAGCCTTGGGGCAGGTTCCCTGCTCCAGGTAGATGGGAACTGGGACCCCCATTCCCTCTGCCCCCTGGTCCCCAGAGTGCCACCCTCAGCTTGGGTCCCAGGGCAGCCATGCCACCTTGGTCTCAGAGCCAAGGAAGGCTCAGAGAAAACATCAGGGTGTTCTGGAAAGAGGAGAGCAGGGAGTTGAGAAATCTGGGTCCTGTTTGACCTTGGACAAGAACTTTACCCTCTCTGGGACGCAGTTTCATCTTCTGCAAAAGCACTAGAAACTACCTCTATGGGGTTCTGTTGGAACTGGGGCCTGGGAAAGTGCGTTTCTAACAGTTCCCTGATCCCTGGGTGTCGTGAAAAGGGTTTGCTCCAAACTCAGAGAAAGGCTTCCTCTGGATCCGGCTTTGATGTTCTCTGATTCTAAAGGGGGAGGGAAGGAAGAAGGCGCTGGCCTGGGGGCGGGGGGTGCTCACATGGCTCCTTGTGCACACCCTGCCTGGCACTTGGTGGAAAACTGGGGGTGAGGATGGGCACTCTGTCGGGTCCACACCCTGAAGGGCTGGTCTCGGGGCTCACACAAATTCCTCCAGGCTGGGGAGCAAGCCTGGCCTCTAGGTCAGACATGGAGGACCAGGTAGGTAGGAAGACCCAGAGGCAGGCCCAGGAGTCTTGACTTCCAGCCCAAGGGGATCTGAGCCTGGGCTCTGGCCCACTTCCATTCTTACCAAGTGTGAGAGGTGGACCTTCTCATTCCTCTGTGTCTCGGCGGCCAGTTGAGCTGAAAGAGACACGAAAGGAGCACCTTGAAGCTAGGAGTAGCCAGGAGTAGCTTGCAGCTGCTCCCAGACAGGTGGACTGGCCTCCCTACACGCAGGAGCAGGGCATTCCCAGAGGGAGCTGGCACGCAGGGTGGGCAGAGGAGGCCTTTCCGGCTCAGTCCTCGGGAATGACGCAGTCTTCTGCGGTCAGTCCATGGGGATCACGTGGTGAGGGCCTGAAGCTGGCTGGGGAAATAAGTCTGTGTACTAAGGTTGTTGCTTCTCAAACCTTAATGTGCATACAGGAACCTCTGGAAATTTTCTTAAAATGCAGATTCTAATTCAGTAGCCTGGGGCCTGAGAGTCTGCATTTCTAACTGGCCACCAGGGGATGCCACTGCTGTTAGCTGGGGACCACAGTTTGAGAGGCAAGGTGCTAAGTAGCTCTGAGGAGGTGACCAGGAATGTTCCCACTCTGTGTGCTCCCTCTCCAACTTCTCTGAGGGGACCTGGGGAGACAGGCAAAGCTGATGCTTCTTCCTTGGGGTCACTCCAAGGCCCAGGACTAGTTAGTCCCCCCAACCGCCCCCCCGCCACCTTCACTGGGATGACATTGCAGATGCCTTCCTGGCTCCCCCACTGCCTAGCTGTGCAAACACAGGGCAAGCTGCTTAACCGCTCTGTGTCTCAGTTTCCTCCCCTGTATAATGGGCGCACTCTGCAGTGTTGAGGAGATTAAAGGATATGAGTGGCACAGGCTGCAGGCAGGTAACTCTTATTGCTGTTATTTCAGTCAATCCTTTAAATCTGTGCCATCCAGCACTGGAGCCACATGTCACATATGGCCATGGGGCACTGAAATGTGACGACTTCAAATTACATTGGGCTTTGGAGACTCAATCTGAAAAAAATGGATGTGTAACATGTATCATTAATATTTTTATATTGATTCCATGTTGAAATGATGATGTTTTGCATATACTGGGTTAAATAAGCTATGTTATTAAAATTAACATCACTAGTTTCTTTTTACTTTTTTTCATGTGGCTACTGGAAAATTTTATTTATTTATTTTTATTTTTATTTCTTTGGGACAAAGTCTTGCTCTATTGCCTGGGCTGGAGTGCAGTGTCGTCATCATAGCTCACTGCAGCCTCAAACTCCTGGGCTCAAGCCATCCTCCTGCCTCAGCCTCCTGAGTAGCTGGGAATACAGGTGCACACCACCATGGTGGGCTAACTTTTTAATTTTTCTTAGAGACGGGATCTCACTATTGCCCAGGCTGGTCTCAAACTCCTGGGCTCAAGCCATCTTCCTGCCTCAGCCTCCCAAAGTACTAGGATTACAGGTGTGAGCCACCATGTCTGCTCATTCTAGAAAAATTTAAATTATATGTGTGGCTTGTATGCTATTTCTATTTGATGTATATCCATGATTTAAGGAAACTGAGGCTCAGGGCAATTAGGTGACTTGCCGGAGGTCACACAGCTAAAAAGTGGCAGAGCTGAGATTAGAACCCAAACATGGGAAAAGGACTGAGCACCTCTAGAAACCCAGTGGCAGGAGTGGGGCCACAATGTCTGCCCTGCTCAAGTTCAAGTGTTCAGTCCTGTGTTCCCCCTGGCAGTCAGTCCCCTACAGGAGCTGGAGCTACAGAGACGGGACATGGATTCACTGAGAGGGACAGGGAGAGAAGTGACTGCTGGGCTCAGCAGACAGGAAGAAGCTGAGGACCCCTCACGCTCCCACTCCCCCGTCTGCACTGCTCCTTCCTAATGTCGACTGCCTCGTAGTTCCCTCAGCAGGGAGGTGCAGGTCTCCCGATGCCCATGTCTCAGATGGAAACACTGGGGCCCACAGGGTCTTTCCAGGGTTGGGGGCGCTGCGGGTCCCAGTGAGGCCCTGGCTCAGAGAGCCTCCCACCCTCCTCCCACCTGCCCTCGCTCACCTTCCTTCCTCCCGCGGAGCATGCGGCTGCCGAGGGTGATCAGGCCCGCAGCCAGCAAAAGGCCAAACAGCACCAGCACCGGGGCCAACATGCGGACCAGCGGGATGGACACCCTAGAGGCGAGACGAAGGGAGCCTAGTGGCTGTCATCAGATAAGCCAAAGGCTATGCCCTTTGGGGTCCCAGGCACAGGCCAAGAAAGCCAACCCCTAGTGTGGAATCCAAATCAATGCGGCAAAGGCTGCCAGAGCATTCACTGACATTGGCGCTTGACATATGTTATTTAATTAGCGCAGACCCTGAAGCCAAGCTGCCTGGGTTCAAACCCTGGCTCCACCACTTTCTAGATGGGTGACCTTGGGCAAGTGACTAAACCTCCCAGGGTGTCAATTTCCTCCTCTGTAAAATGGCTGTTGTGAGGATCAGACAGGTTGGGATATGTAAAGCGCTTAGTTCAGTGCCTGACACACACCAGGCACTATGTCAGTGTTAGCTGTTAAATTCCACGACCCTGTGTAACTAAGGGGGAGACTAACACTTGAGATTAAGCACAGTGGTGTGCAGGAAGTTCTCCAGGGCCCGTATGGGGGTTGGCAACCCAGGCATGTGGGCAACACGGTATCTTCTGAGTTCAGCCATGTCCCTTGTCTCTCCTGGGAGATGTGAGGGCTCAGAGCCTGGCCAGCCCTGACTGGTTGGAAGGGACCCCCTCCCCTGCCATTGCTGAACTTTCAGCATTGGATTCACTTTCAGCTGGGCCTGAACCTGCCAGCGGCTGCCTGGATATCAGTAACTGAGTACGGTTATAACCCCCTGCACTCATCCTTCAGGTTGGGACTGCAGTTGGGTAAGGAAAAACATTTTTTTTTTCTTTTGGATTCCGTATTTTCATGCTTGACACAGGACTCAGTGCAAAGTGTACTGGCAAAAGCAACTGAACTGGGTGGCCGTCCCTGAGGCTGGGACAGTAAGAGAGGTGGGGATTGGGGCCTTGGTGGACCTTCTCCTTGGGCGGGCCTGAGTCTGGGACAGCAGGGCTGCTGGGTCCTGTAGTGCAGGTTGTCCACTGCACAAGGGCCCCTATGTCGGGTGAATGGGGACTGAAATCTGCCCTCTGTGTTGCAGGCTGTGGCCATGACAAGAGGATGTGTCTGCTTGGAGAAAGGAGTGTCAGTTCTTATTTGCTCAAAGACACCTTATGGTTTAGTGATGGCCTGAAAGGTGACCTTGGTCACCTTGAGCTCACCTGGGCTTGGAGCTGCTGCTGCTGGGAACAGACCTGGTGTCCTTTGCCAGGGTGGAGTCCAGCTGCAAGGTTGGGCGGGAGCTCCCTGCGTGAGGAGAGGTCGCTGTGTGAGGAGACGTCGCTGCGTGGGGAGAGGTTCCTGCATGCAGAGAGGTTCCTATGGACAGGGAGGGTCCTGCGTGCCCATACGGGGAGGTCCCCGTGAACGGAGAGGCCTCAGCCCCTGTCTTCCCCTGCTTGGCTGTGGTGACTGTCGGGTAGAGACCAGGAGAAGCTACAAGTCCAAAAGCAGTGCCTCAGCACCTTCCCTCACCCTTAAAATCCCAGCATCCCCAGACCTCTGATCCCTCACCCCTGACCTCTAGCCTCCCCAAGACCAATTTCTTAGAACACCCCCAGCTAAAGGACAACTCAGGCCCAAATAAAGCCATCTGGAGCAAGCACATCATATACCAGGCACACCGCACACCTATGCATAGTGTTGAGTCTCTTTTTGTGCCCACAGGCCTGTCCTTTACAATGACACCCCCATCCCCACACCCATGACCCATTACAACTCAGTAGACACCTTTCCATCCTTCTCCTCCAGTTCTGGCCAATTGTCACCTCCTTTCTCACCAAAAAGGCAGGCCCTCCCATCACCATCAAATGCGGACTCCCCCCTCACCACGCCTCACCAGGGCCTTGCCACGAGACAGGCAGGGCAGGGTGGCAGGAATAAGTCCAGAGGCAGGGACCAAGACTTGGCCCTTCTAGCTTGCCCCCCAGACCCTGGATGGAGCAGACAGAAATGAGCGTTGGGTCAGGCTGTGACCACTTCCAGGCTTGGCTGCTGCCCGTGTGACATTGAGCGAGTGACCTAACCCTACTGAGCCTCCAATTCCACAGCTGGAAAATCCAGCTCCCAGGCATGAAGCGCAGCAGCTGGCACCGGGGAGGCCCTGAGTGGGTGTTTCTGTACGTGGCGGGGAGGAGGGACGGAAGAACCATTCACTCACTCAGTTCTGGGGGTTGCGTTTGCCAGGCTTTTGCCTTGGGCTGCAGGCTCCTTGTAGCAAGAGGCTGGAAGGAGGGAGAGGAGGAGGGAGGACAGCAGGGCCCTAGAGGAAAGGAACAGGGTGCTCTCAGGGGCTGCACGAGTCCCTGCTCTGAACCCCTTTTCCTCCCTTGGGAGCAGCCAGCTGCTTTCCCACACCCGACCTCAGCACAGACCACCGCCATCTTCTCACCAATCAGGGCAGATTCCTGCTGACCCGGGGTCTGCCCCTCCTGCAGCCCTCTTGGCCTCCCGCTTAGCTTAGACCCTCAGCTCTGACACCCCATCCTCTCCCTGGCCCTTTAGCCTGCCCCTTCCCTGCCACCCTTCACTGGTGCCACTTGGTCTCTCAATCTATATTGAGTCCCATCACCCCCCGCTTCAGAACAGTTGGTGGCCCCCATTGCCTATATGCCTTTTAAACTCAGATTTCAAACCCCTTGTCGGCCTCACCTCTTCCCCAGCGGGTGCTCCCTGCGGGTGCAGGGCTGCCCTCCGTTCCCTGTTAAGCGAGCCTGCTGCCCACCCCCTGCCTCTGACATGCTGCTGCTTTGCGTGTGATGCCTCACTCGCCTTTCCATCTCTGCCCAACACACTTCTTTCTGGCTTTTAGCACCAGCTCAAAAGTCAACTCCTCTGTAATGTCTTCCCCAGAAGGAGCAAATCCCTTTATCCTTTGGGCACCCACAGTACCCCGTGTGTGCCTCCGTCGATGTGCAATTACACTGCAGTTATTGGTTTACTGGGTCTTCCCAACAGGCTGGGACTCCTCAAGGGCCAATCACCTATCCCCTGTGCCCAGCTCAGTGGGCAGAAACCTGGTGTGACCAGTCCCCCAGGAGCTGCTGAGCCCCCCACTTGCCCGTGTCCATCGGTGGCCTCTGCATTCTCTATTCTACAGGCTGAGTGTCCCTTATTCAAAATGCTTGGGACCAGACATGATTTGGATTTCAATTTTTCTTTTTAATTTTGGAATATTTGCATTGCATTTGCTGGTTCAGCAAACTTAATCCAGAAATCTGAAGTGTGAAATGCTCCAAGGGACATTTCCATTGGGCATCATGTTGGTACTCAAAAAGCTTCAGATTTTGGAGAATTTTGGATTTTGGCATTAGGGATACTCAATCTGTAATACGATGTCAGTTTATTCTTGGATTTTTCTAAGTAGATGATCCAAATCTTTTGCAAATAAAGAGTATTTATTTTTGCCTTTCCAATATTTATACTTCTTTATCGTGTCATATTTCATTGCCTAGGGCTTCCAAGGCAAAGATGAATAAAAGAAATCACAGTGGGTACATGTGTCTTGCTCTGACCCTCCCAGAAACCCTACTAATGTTTCACCATGCTCAGTGGGGTGCTGGAGATGGCTCATGCGGGCTCCCAAGAGTGAATTGTTCACTGTTCAGCAATTTTGCAAGACAGCTGTTAAACTGTTGATGGCTGGAAATTGGCTGTGGCAGAAGCATTTACACCACAGAAATTGGCAAACACTGTAAATTAGAGCACCCTCGCCTGTTGCTAAACATTGACCAGCACACCTCTGCCTTAGTCTTCTTCCTTTTTAACATCATGACTGTCATCAGAGGCCGACAAGATCTGATGCAGGGGGATAATGCATATATCATACACAAATAAATAATTATTAATGAGAGTAAGCATAAAACACAGAGCCTCAAATATAGGTAAAATTGATCATAACTAGGTAAAAATGACATGGGATGGGAATACTGGTAAGGTTGGAAGAGGTCAGAGAATCTTGTAAACAATGGAGAACAGATTCAATGTGGTTTGATGCTACTGTTATCATTTGGTAAGTTTAATTTTGTTTCCCTGAATTAAAATAAAGATCCATGATGACGGGGATGTGGCCTGGGTTTGGGATAAGTCCCACCTATGTGGCCAGGAGAGGGAAAGAGCAGACACCAAAGCTAACAATGACCTGCATTTGAATCCTGGCTATACTAATTCCTGTCATGAAGACAAATCACTTAGTCACTTAGAGCCTCAGTTCCCATCTGTGAAATGGGGATACAAAGACCTGTCTCACCCTCACTGACCAGCAGCTGGGGCTCCCACTCCCCTGGGCTCTCCCTGCCTTCTTTCTCCTTAGCTCAGCAGGTCCAGGTGGGGTTCCAGGCACCCGGACAGGTGCTTTATCCCCTGTCCCCAATGTCACTTAGATCAGCAAGACCCTCCTTCAGGCATCCTGCCCAGAGGCTGGTTCCCAGGCATCCCAGAACCTGTCCCTGGACTTCAAGATCTGGGGACAAGGAGGCCAAAGAAAGGGAATTGAGGCCACAAGCAGGGTGAGGCCAGCGTGGCCAGGGCTTAGGTGACGCTGTGGGCTGGGTAGGGATGCTACAATGGTTGCAGCCTCAGGGGGCCTCAGGAATCTCTCTAACATCAGACAGTGAGTCTTCTGTATTCCTTGAGATGTCCATCTTGTCCCCAACCCACAGCAATTTCCCTCCAGCACATCTGGGCAGAGAGGAAAGGCCTCTGAGCACAGTCCTGGACAGATCTGGGTTCCATCCTGCTCTGCCTTCTGCTAGTGGCATGACCTTGGGCAGCAAGAGTGAAAGAACAGGCGAGACTCACACAGCCCCGCCAATGTCCTGACACTGCTCCACACTTGACCTGAGTCATCGAGAGGCCCCACAAGGTCAGTGCCAAGATTAGGTCTGACGGCCCTGCCCTCTTCCCTCTGCACCTCCTGGCCCACAGCCAGAGGAAGGAGAGACATTTTTTACCTGGAAAGACTGACAGAGACACCAGGAAAGTCTCATCGAAGCCCAGTTTTTTTACCCCACACCAGTACTTCCCGGCGTCCTGCAGGGTGAGGTTCCGCAGGGTCACGGTGAGGGCTAGCTCTTGAGGGCTGTCTCGGATGGACACCCTGCCCTGCGTTGTCTCCTGGCCTTCTTCTCCCGTGTAGATGATGCCAGAGCAGCGGAGGAATATGAACCCGACCCGCTGGCACCAGTACTTCTTGTGGTCCCTCAGCTCTTCCTGGTAGGTGCACTGCAGGGACACTGTGTCACCTTCGAACCCGCTGATCTCCTTCGGGCCCTGCAGGGCTTCATAACCTGAAATCACAGCAGGGCTGAAAGTTGGAATTCCCAGGATCCAAGTATCAGGGTCAAGAGCAGAAGCTTCCATTTTATGGGGAGGAAGGAAGGCTTTCCTTTGCCACTCCTTCTGGGGACAGCCCTGTAAGAGCCAGTACTCCCCTCCCCCTCTGGGAAACCTTGGGGGCAGCTCTGTTCCTGTTTCCCTAACCCTGGCACACTGAAGGGTTGCAGGGCAGGGGTGACGTGGGGGGAGTTTGAATCTCAGCACTGCCACTTAGCTATATGAACCCAGGAGGAAGATGCTTGACCTTTCTGGGCCTCTAAGTTTTCTCATCTATAGATAATGATGCCCTATATCATTGAATTTAAGATGCCATCATATGTAAGACATACCATAATTTTATATACCAGTAAGAAACAACACGGCCAGTTGAGCAACTGACATCAGTTACAAAACACATCCTAATTTTAAGTGTTCAAAGATAAAGAAAGAGGTAAATGCTGGGCAACCAGACTGCTGGGGCAGGTGTCTTGTCTGCCTCCAGGCTTGGTGCAGGGCAGGGAAATGAAGATCAGAGAGGTAAAGCTACTCTTGCAGCCACACAGCATAAAGGAGCTGGAACCCACAGGTGGGGACAAAACCTGGCTGTGGGTTTCAGAAACAGCAAGTGCCAGCTCCCTCTGAGACCTGAGGCTGAGGGTGAGTGGGGTGGGGTGAAGCCTGGAAGGACCAGGCGCTGGGGACCGTCACAGCTACATGCATATCGGGGAAAGGAAAAGTGGGTCCAGGAGGTCCTTCCTCTGCAGACCCAAAGGCAAGGTCGGGCGTGAGCCCCATATCCCTCCCACGACCACCCTCCCCATCTCACCTGGGAGCACCAGGCAACCCCACAGCAGGACCAGAGGCCGCATCCTGGGTGCTGGACACCGCGGGAGGAGACGCCAGGAACTGTGAGCTCCCCTCCCAGTCACGCGGGGCTTTAATTTCCTCCAGGAGGACGCGGAAGGGATGGGAGGGGCCGTGCGGATCACCCCTCTGCACGCCCGGCCTCTGCCTTCCGTATACTGAGGGCTCAGGCGCCAGCACTGCTGTTGACTTCCTGGTCCTGAAAGCCCATGCCAACCTCGCCCCAACTCCGCCCCTTCCAGGGGGGCCTCGACCTGTGGGCCACGCACCCCAAGGGTTCTGTGAGTAGAATTCAGGGAGTCCATGAATTAGGATGAGAAAAAATTAACATACTGACTTTCACAAACCTGTTACATTTAGCTTTTCCGTTAGGAGTGTAGTGTTAGCAGTATCTGGAACTTTGTTACCAGCAAAAATCCTAAATCCGAGCCCAGTGGCTCACGCCTGTAATCCCAAGATTTTGGAGGGCCGAGGCGGAAGGATCGCTTTAGAGCCGCCCCCATCTCTACAAAAAGAAAAAATACAAGGAAAAAAAATTGGCGGGCATGGTGGCGCGCATCTGTAGTCCCAGCTACTCTGGAGGCTGAGGCAGGAGGACCGCTGGAGCCCAGGAGTTGGAGGCTGCAGTGAGCTATGATCGCCCCACTGCACTCTAGCGTCGGTGACAGAGAGAGACCCTGTCTCTTAAAACAAACAAACAAACAAAAAACCCATATCAAGTGGTTGCCCATATCTCCAAATACCGTGTATACTCCTCACTGCTTGGAAAATCATTAGTTATTAGACCTGCCACTAGAGCGGGTAATTTAAAGCACTAATAACGAAGCACATTTATTACTACATTACACAACTATAAATATTTAATAGTTTGATAACCATTTCACTGTTATTGCTTTTAAGCATATGTGTTTTATTTTATATATTTATGGGCCATTATTTTGAGAGGGGGCATCCGTCAGCTTCACTGCACTGCCACGTGGTCTGTGGTACAGAGGTTAGGGCCCCTGGGGCAGGGCCCATTGTCCCTCCGTCAACATCGACGTCGGAGGGCGCCGTATTGCCCTTGGCCACAGGGAGGCGGTGCGGGCAGAGCTGAGCACAGCAAGGCTGGACTTGAAGTCCGCTGAGTCTGAAAAAGCGAATTAATGGTTTCCCCAACGCAGATTTGAATCCTCCTTGAGAGGAAAAAGAAAACACGCACGCTAGAGGGAGCCCTGACTCATCGTTTTCCAAAATCCCTGTCGTTTTTTCTGATTGCAAAGTTCAAATAGGCTGCTAAGCAAAATTTTACACCATACAGAAATGTAAAAGGCCCCGAGGTGTGGCTCACGCCTGTAAACTCCCAGCTATTCAGGAGGCTGAGGCGGGAGGATGGCTTGAGGGCAGAAGTTCGAGACCAACCTAGGCAATATAGCAAGGCCGCCTGTCTCTAAAAAATAAAAAAATAATGAGAATGTTTCCTGTAATTCTCCTTCTGCCTTGGAAAATCACCTTTAATATTTTGGCGTATATTTTTCCAAATGTATAGTTGGAATTTTACCCACTTGGCAGGTTACTGTTTAAGGCATTAACTCAGTGGTTCTGGGAAGGGAGATTGTGTGTGATTTAATGTGGGGGGATGTGTTTTGGTTTCGCAATGATTGGGGGACACTGCTGCCATTTAATGGGCAGGAGCAGCTAGCTGTTCATGTTGGTGAAAACCCTGTTACCATGATCTCAGCCCAGAACCTGACTTCCTTTTACATGTACAGACTACAAAAGGGAATCCATTTTTACAGTTTAAAAAAACACAGATTGGCCGGGCACGACGGCTCACGCTTATAATCCTAGCACTCTGAGAGACCCAGTCTCTACTAAAAACATAGCAAAATTAGCTGGACATTGTGGTGTGTGCCTGTAGTTCCAGCTACTCCGGAGGCTGAGGTAGGAGGATCCCTTAAGCCCGGGAGTTTGAGGCTGCAGTGAACTATGATGATGCCGCTGCACTCAGAGTCTTTGAGACTCTCTCTCAAAACAAACAACAAACCTCCCCAAACCAAAAAACCCCACAGAGATTAAAATAATATTTATAGTAAGATGTGACAGTATATCTCTGCTCTTTTATTTATTTTTGTCCTTATACAGAATAGTTTCCAATCTTCTACTTTTCTTAAATTCTATTGGATTTAAATAAAATTATTTATTATAAGTGGGGCCAAGCATCTGGCACTTCATTATGTTTTGTAGTGTCATGGGCCCTGAGCACTGACATATTGAAATATGTGTTATTTAGTTATAAATTGGTTTCCTTCTATTTTTTCTCCCTAGTACAGCTTAGGCATTATACTGTGATTTTAAAAAATTAAGTGCATGAGAAGGCATGTTATTTATGATTGTCATTTCAGAAGAGTAAGGGAGGTGTTACTAAATGTTTATTTATATAAAGAGGGTGTAGGGTCTAATGGGAAAGTCCTCCCCCTGCACCCCACCAGCCCCACACCCAACCCAGGAGCCAGGCTTGAGGACGTCATTGGACACAGATCTGCCAGGCCAGGAAGTGGAGAGTTGGGGAGGGCGTGTCAGTGAGGTGCTGGTGTGGGCCGGACACCTGGTCCTACCCTCAGGCCACACTCTGGCATGGATGGGGCCAATGGATACAGCAGGTCTGATGATCTGAGAGGAGAGGCCCCTAGCAGCCTGCTTCCCACCCCGATCACCGCACCTGGGAAGGGCAACGGGGCAAAAGGGCTGGTGGCAGCCTCATGGCGTCCTTGTGAAGGGCTCCGCGTGCTCCAGAGTGGGTCGTTGGGGCCTGGAGGCACAATGGCAGGGATGAGGGGACCGAGGTGCTTGGTGTTAAGATGGTCATCCTGGTCCAGTTCCTCTCTGGTTTGGACTTGCTGGGACTAAGTCACTTCCTCTGGTCCGAGATGGTAATTTGTCCCCTTAGAGCAGGGTCCCTCACCCTCAGCACTGTTGACATTTTGGGTCAGATAATTCTCTGTTGTTGGGGGCTGCCCTGAGCTTTATAGGGTGTTCAGCAGCATCTCTAGCCGCTACCTGCTAGATGCTGGAGTAGGAATCCCTCTCTCCCCAGTTGTGACAATCTAAAATGTCTCCAGACTGTTGTCAAATGTCCCTCTGGAAGGCAAAAATATTCTGAGTCGAGAACCACTGCCTCAGATGATGATAAATCTACAGAACAAAGAAGTGTACTTTTGTGTAATTGTAGTTTTGTGGGTGTCGCCACAAGGGTTTGGATAGAGGAGAGTGTGCTCCCTAATACCGAACCCCAGAGTTAGGCAGACTTTAGGCAGTGCTGTAAAATGACAGTCCCCTCCCCCCAACCCTGGGCTGGGGCCCTCCCTGTGACGTTCAAGGTAAGGAAAGCGTGGTGTAGCAAGCAGAACGCATACTCTCTGCAGGCGGGCCAGCGCCCCAGGGAGAGGGAAGGAAAGGGCTGGGTGACACACGCCTTGTTTCTCTTTCCACATTCATCAGTCGAATCAGCAAAGGCGTGGAGAAAGACCGAGCATGTTACGCCAGCAGGGCTCTCTCCTCGTGGAAGGAAACCTCAGGAGAGGGGAAATTGTGTCCTCAGCAAAGACGAGTGAGCCACAAGATGAGATTTAGACTCCGGAGCCACCACGTGGGAGACAGCTGCCCTGGTCAGGCACCAAGCCTGCAGCAGACTTGGCATGAGCAAGAGAGAGACTTTTCTGTGTTTAGCCGTAGAAATCTTGCAGTTTGTTGCGGTAACATAGCCTAGACGGCCACAGAGTTTTTTTTATTTTTGTCTCATACACTCCATTCTCCATTCTACCTACAGCTCTTCCATCCCCAGAGAGTTGCAAACTCAATTTCTCAACTTCCTCCCCTGAAACAAATCTGAAAATTCCCTTTCAAGTTGTTAATGTGCACTGTTATAAGGACTTTTTACTTCCAAGAATGACAAGAAAATGGTGGGGAAGGGCTCTAATGGGCAATTAGCCTCGTCTTCCCTTAGAAGCTGGTGAAACAGATACGTATTTTAAAAATTTTCTCAGAACCATTGAAGGCTAACTGCAATGTAGTATCTTTGATTGGATCATAGAACAGAGAAAGGATATTAGTGGAAAAGCTAGTGGAATATTTATAAAGTCTGCAGTTTAGTTAATAGCAATGTACCCATGTTAATTTCTTAGTTTTGAAAAATGTACCATGGCTATGTAGGATGTCACATTAGGGGAAACAGAGTGAAGTGTATTCAGGAACTCTCCATACCATCTTTGCAGCTTTTCTATAAATCTAAAATTATTCCAAAATGTAAAGTTTATTAAGAAAAAAAAGCACTGAAGAGCTAACAAGAGCATAAGGGTTTCCCAGGCTGAGGTCTGTAAGGAGACAGAAACCCAGAAAGATGACCTCAGTGTGAGAGGTGCTTTTGTCCTTGGGAACATTTACTGATTCAGAAGTAGCTATGAAGATGCCCTAGGAGTCTAGGACCCTCCAGGGGTGGGGAATGGAATTTGGCATGTTTTTTTTCATAACATTAGGCTGGGACCCCAAGGGGTTGTACATTGGGAAATAAACCAGGCCACAGTGGACTTTCACTGAGCTTCCTGATATTTGGGTGTCCTGGGAACCTTCAAGCTTTTTTTTTCTTCTTCTCTCTAAACACTATATTTCAAAACCTTCAAGCTTTGAACTTGAACTAAAAGTGGTTCTTGTCTGATAGCGCCCTCCCCATCTCTACGCTCAGCTACTTTAAAGATACCAATGAAAAATCCTTTCTGGAGGAAAATAGCATCAGCCTAAACCTCAAATTATTTTTACAAATAGTTTTTTCAAATCCAACCCAATATACAACCAAAGATAATCAAATATATGAGGAGGCAAGACCCCATAAGCAAGAACATACAGAGACACTGGACAACAGAAACACACCCCTGGGGACTCCAGACACTGCAAAGTGCAGGAATGTCTTCACCTAACTATTTTTACTGTGTTTAAGGAGGTAAAAGCCAAGCTTGACATTTTGGCAGGGAACTGGAAAGTATAAAAAATGAAAGTAGGGCTGGGCACGGTGGCTCATGCCTGTAATCCTATCACTCTGAGAGACCAAGACGGGAGGATCACTTGAGGTCAGGAGTTCGACACCAACCTGAGCAAGAGTGAGACTCCACCTCTACTAAAAACAGAATAAAAAAAAAATTAGGTTGGTACCGTGGTGCACGTCTGTAGTCCCAGCTACTAGGGAGGCTGAGGCAGGAGGATCGCTTGAAGCCAGGAGTTTGAGGTTGCAGTGAGCTATGATGACGCCACTGCACTGGAGTCAGAGTGGGTGACACAGTAAGACTTTGTTTCAAAAAAAAAAAAGATAACCCAGACTAAATGAGATATATATATACACACATACACACACTTAGATGTTAAACCCATAATGCTAAGCACAGAAGCGATGACTATAAAGGGGTAGTTAGTGGTTATCTTCATGGGGGGTATCTATTAGGGGCCCACAGGGGCTTCTGGGGTCCAGCAAGGTTTATATCTTCATTAGGGTGGTGGTTACATAGGTGTTCTCTTTTCATTAATTTGTGAAGTTGTCTTGTTTTACGCACTTTCCTATGTACACATTCCATTCCACAGTACTAAACTATTTCTCTAAAAAGAGAAATGGGGTAACAAAACCCACAAATGATAGGAAAAGTTATCAGAAATCTCAAAAAAATGTACAGTAATTTCCCTTCTTCTCATTGAGACGTGCGCAGAGCTGAGCCTGCCCTTGCCCCAGCACCCTCCCGACACGTTCTGGGAGTGCGCACATTTCTGCTCTTGGAAGATTCCCTGTTCCCTTCCGTGTCTGGGCTGAATGCCAAAGCAAATGACGATACACACCTGTAGCCTGAGGCAAATTCTCTCTGTCACCTCTTCAAGGATCGTTGGCATTCTATTTTTTCCAGAGCGTGCTTCCTAAGCTCGCTTCTCCCAGTGCAGATGGACCCCGGAGTTATTCATACCTCTGGCACTGCGCTTGTCTTCCTGCTTCTCTGGCAGCTGCTCTGGACAGAGCACCTTGACCAAGCCCTGGCTGGGTGAGGCGACTTCTGTCCTGGGCTTCCAGCTATCTTGGCCAGCTCTGCCCTCACATCATCTGCTCTGTCCTGCTGTGAACTCTCATTCACCCAAACATGTCTCTCTGTCTCTCTCTCTCTCTCTCCCTTCTCTCTCTCCTCTCTGTCTCTCTTTCTCTCTCTCTCTGCTTATCTTTCCTTCCAGCTTGTTTGTTCCAATATCCCCTGGGCTAAAGGACATGTACATATAAAATTTTAGCAAATATAGCTAAATTATTTTCCAGAAACTTTGTACCAACTAATATTTCTTCCAACTGTGTAAACGTATGTATTTCCCCACATCCTTGACAGCACTGGATGTCAACAAACTTAAATAATTTTTGTCTTAGTCGGTGATAAGGACATCACTTTCTATTCTGGTTTAGAATTCTTTGATTTTCAGTGAGGTTGTGCATCTTTTTGTACATTTATTGACTACATGTATTTCTTTTTTAGAAGACTATATTTTCTTTGACCATTTTTTGTTTTTCGCCTTTTCTTATTGATTTGTGTCAACTCTTATACATTAAGGAATTTAACTCTACCGTATTGCATGTGACATCATATCATGCTGCAAATAATATTTTTGTCTATAACAGTGGTTACATTTTATTTAGTCATACATACCTGCCTTTTTCTTTATAGATTTGGGTTTGGATTTTGCTTAGAAATGTTTACCTCACTGCAAGAATGATAAAAATAAATCTATTGGGAAAGTATTCTGATGTGAGGAGTAAGGTAGATCCAGCTTTCTTTCTTTCTATTTTTATTTATTTATTTATTTTTTAGAGACAGGGTCTCACTCTGTTGCCCAGGCTGGGTGCAGTGGCGCAATTGTAGCTCACTGCAGCCTTCAACTCTTGAGCTCAGGGGATCCTTCTGGCTTAGCCTCCTGAGTAGCTAAGACTACAGGCGTGCACTACCACGCCTGGCTAATTTGTTTTACTTTGTGTAGAGACAGGGTCTGGCCATGTTTCTCAGGCTGGTCTCAAACTTCTGGCTCAAATGATGTTCCCACTCAGCCTCCCAAGTGCTGGGATTACAGGCGTGAGCCACTGTGCCCGGCCCCAGTTTTCTCTTCCTTTTTTTTCCCTATGAAGATTAGCTAGTTGTAATTGTCCCACGCTTTTTCTTTTTTTAAAAAGTAATTCCTAGGCCAGGAACTCTAGGAGGCCAAGGAGGGAGGACTGCTTGAGGCTAGGAGTTCAAGACCAGCCTGAGCAAGAACAAGACTCCATCTCTACAAAAAAAAAAAAAAAAGAGAGAGAGAGAAGAAGAAGGAGAAGGAGGAGGAGGAGAAGGAGGAGGAGAAGAAGATGAGGAAGAAAGAAAAATTAGCTGGGTGTGGTGGCATGTGCCTATAGTCCTCCCTACTAGGGAGGCTGAGACAGGAGGATTGCTTGAGCCCAGGAGTTTGAGGTTGTGGTGAGCTACCAAGATGTCACTGCACTCCAGCCCAGGCAACAGAATGAGACCCTGTCCTTGAAAAAAAAAAAAAAAAGTAATTCCTTTCCTCCCACTTATTTAACATGTCACCTTTCTCAAAAATTAAAAGACCATATACATAAGGACTGTTCCTGTACTTTCAGTTCTGTTCTATTTGTCTAGCTGTTGACTGCCTCTTTGGCACTAAACTTTAAAAATTATTTTCATATCTGAAATGTTTCTTCTCTGAAAGGGCTAGTGACACCTTACATCCCACCTCCCTGGTCCTATAAGTCTCTTTTTCAGAATTTTCCTCTTATTCACCAATGTTTATTTTTCCTGATGAATTTTAGTATCATTTAATAAATTCCCTTTGAAAATCCTTTTTATATTTTAATTGGAATTGCATTGGGTTTGGAGATTACTTGGGAATGAATAAACATATTTACAGTATTGAGCTGTCCTGTTCCCTATCGGTTGGAAGCATGTTTTGTCCTTCCATAGCATTTTAAAGGTTTTTCTGCCTTTATATCAATAAGTCCTTCACTTTTCTTAAGTTTATAACTTTTTTTTTTTTTTGAGACAGAGTCTTACTCTGTTACCTGGGCTAGAGTGCCATGGCATCAGCGTAGCTCACAGCAACCTCAAACTCCTGGGCCCAAGCAATCCTTCTGCCTCAGCCTCCCACGTAGCTGGGACTACAGGCATGCGCCACCATGCCCGGCTAATTTTTTCTATATATTTTTAGTTGGCCAATTAATTTCTTTGTATTTTTAGTAGAGATGGGGTATCGCTCTTGCTCAGGCTGGTCTCGAACTCCTGACCTTGAGTGATCCGCCCACCTTGGCCTCCCAGAGTGCTAGGATTACAGGCGTGAGCCACCGCGCCCGGCCAACTTTTCTTAAGTTTATAACTTGATATTTAATATTTTGCTTGCTATTTTAGTTTGAAATTTTTTCTTTCATTATGCTTTGTTCATAGGAAAGTCAAGAATTTTTAATATCAGTTACGTATTCTGCCACTTATTTGATTTCTTCCTCATTTCTATTGGCTTTTTAGTCAATTCTCTTGGGTTTCTACACATGTATCACCTGTGCTGCCTCTTTCTTTATAATAATGTTATTTCTTTTTCTCATCTACTCATATTGGCTATCACATGTAGAGTGATATTAAAGGACTCTGGTGTTGGTGGGTACCTTGAGGTTTGATTATTAGATTCGTACACATCTAGGGTTACATGTAAGTTTCATACACATCAGATATGTCTTTTTTTTTTTAGACAGAGTGTGACTCTATTGCCTGGGCTAGAGTGCTGTGGCATCAGCCTCACTCACAGCAACCTCAAACTCCTGGGCTCAAGAGATCCTCCTGCCTCAGCCTCCCGAGTAGCTGGGACTACAGGCATGCGCCACCATGCCTGGCTAATTTTTTCTATATATTTTTGGTTGGCCAATTAATTTCTTTCTATTTTTTCGTAGAGACAGGGTTTTGCTCTTGCTCAGGCTGGTTTCGAACTCCTGACCTTGAGCCATCCGCCCGCCTCAGCCTCCCAGAGTAAATATGTCTTTTTGATTAACTGATTTCTTAATCATTATGAAATGTCCCCCTTTATCCCTGATAATATTCCTTGTTTTGAGGTCTACTTTGCCTTATAATAATGTAGTCACTCTAGCTTTATTAATTAGTGTTTCTATAGTAAGACTTTTTAAATTCTTTTTTTCTTTTTATTTTTTTGAGACAGGGTCTCACTCTGTTGCCTAAGCTAGAGTACAGTGGCATCATCATAGCTCACTGCAACTTCAAACTCCTGGGCTCAAGCCTCCAGAATAGTTGGGACTATTGGTGTGCACCACCATGCCTGGCTAATTTTTAACTTTTTGCAGAGACAAGGTCTTGCTATGTTGCTCAGGCTGGTCTCAAGCTCTTGGCCTCTAGCGATTTTCCTACCTTGGCCTCCCAAAGTGTTAGCACTACAGGTGTGAGCCACTGTGCCAGGCTTCATTCGTTTTCTTTTAGCATATCTGTGTCTTTATTTTTTAATTTATTTTATATTATCCAGCTATAAATGTTATGAATATTTCTTCCCAGTCTGTGGTTTGCCTGTTTTCTTAATAGTGTTTCTTTTCTGAGCGGAAGTTTTACACTTTAGTGAACTACATGTCTCAACTGTTTTTAGGATCCATGCTTTTTGTAACCTTTCTAAGAAATCTTTGTCTACCCCAAGACGGAAAAGACTTTTCCCCTATTTTCTTCTAGTAGCTTTACCAATTGTTTAGGCCTATGATTTCTTCTTAAATTGATTTTTGAATATGGTGTGAGGTAGGGACTGAGTCCTTTCTTACACACGAACATCTAGTTGTTCCAACACCACTTGGTGTACTTCTTGAAAATCATCTGACCCTATGTCAGATGGCTCCTGATGTCTTTCCGACCACCAAGCACTGCAGCTAAAAATGTGTCTTATGTGGTCTCTCTATACTCCCAAGTGTGGTCTGCAGACCAGTGGCATCACATCAGCAGGGAGCTTGCTAGAAATTCAGAATCTGGCACCACACCAGCCTTACACAAGCCCCAGGTGATTCATGTGCACATTACATTTTGAGGAGCACAGGTGCAGATAATGTTTGAGGAAGACGGGACACTTGCTGCCTCTCACAACCGGCTCAGGCACCGCAGGCTGGGGAAGGTGGAGGGGCAGCTGACCGGTTTCCTCTGGCTGATGGACTGTGTTAGAACAACTCCCAGACTGGACCTCTTGTCCAGCCCTCCTGGTATCTGCTGCGTAGTTCTTTGCTGCTGGGGTTGAGAAGAGGGGACTCACCCACTTGCCAACTGCTCACCCCCTAATGCCCACAACCACCTGCTCACTTACCCAGCAGCCCATGCGCTCTCCTCCACCCCTGAGCCTCAGTTTCCTCAACTTCAGAGCCAAAATAATAATGGTGTCTATCTCAGCGGCTAATGTGATGCGAAGTGATCCGAGGAGTACCAGGGCATAGAGACAGCACAATAGAAGTCAGCGATTGTCATGGCCATGTCAGAGCTCTTTCTCTGGGAGAAGCAACCCCGTGGACAGCAGTCGCCTTCCCTCACCCCCCGCAGCCCCACCCCCCACCAGCCTGGCGGATCCGAGCCCGCCTTCTCCCCAGCGCGACTTCTCCTGCCTCCCTGCTCCGCGCCCCAGGGCAGCGCGCACCGATAAATCTTTCCCAGCACGTTGCATTGTTACAGCGAGTTGTCCTCGCGTCTGCCCGGCTCCCCGCCCCGGCTTGGGACTTCCTCAAATCCGGGATCTCTGCCTTGGTCGTCTTTGAAGCCCCAGCCCCTGGCACAGTGCCTGGCACGCGGAAGGAGCTCAATAAATGTTTGCAAAATCAAATTCTATGTTGAGCAGGTGTCCACGCCTCCGCTCGCGGGGAGTTGGGGATGTGCGGGCGGTGGGGTCACAGGGAAGGCTGGCTGTGTGCCCGGGCGAGGGGACACACACACACACACGCGCGCTCCTCGGGGCTCCGGAGAGCGGGAGGGGGACACGGGCGAGCGCAGCGGGGGCCCGCGGGGGACAGCGGTGCCCACCGCCGAGGCTGCCCGCGCTCCTCCCCCTCTTCCCGCGCCTCCTCCGACTCAGCCATCCCCGCCCGACGCGGCCGCGGCAGGGAGGGGCCGGGAGGGCGGAGCCAGCGGCCGCAGAGCTGGGGCTCCCGCGCGCCTGCGGGTCGCGGAGCGGAGATCCCGGCGCAACGAGGTAGGAACGGACAAGGGAGCGGGTCGCCCCGGCGGGAGGGCCGGGCGGGGCGGGAGGATGGGCCGAGACCCGCCCTGCGCGTGTCCGGACAGCCTCGCGGCCCAGCGAGCTCCCAGCCTGGGGGGGCTCAGTCCCCGCCCCTCGGTTCCCCGCCTCCCTCCTCCCGCACCCCCATCCGCGGGCGCCCCGCTCCTTCCCCGCCTCTCTGCGTCCTCCCGGACCGACCTCCGAGCGTCCCCTGGGCTTCGCCTCTCTTTCACCCACCAGCGCTCCTTGTTCGTCCCACAGGTTCTCTCCGAAGGGAGCCGGAGCCAGCGCTCGGCCGCCTGGGGGGAGAGGGGCGGGCACGGCTGGTAGCAGCCGGAGGGTGAGTCCGGCGTGGAGGGGCGGGGGCTGGAGGGACGGGTATCATTCTTATGCCTCTTAGTGTCACTGATGCTCGGCCCTGCGGGCTGGCTCCATGTTTGCGGAATGAATGAATCATGACTCTCCTTATCCCCTTCTGAAGGAGGACTTTTTGAGCTCCACGTGCTGCAGAGCACCTTTGGGGGCCTCCTGAGATAGGGGTCCCCGCCTGCCGTGTAGTGGAAACCTGACTTTCATTTCTGCACTCCCTCTCTGTGCTCCGTTCTGGAGACTCCCATTGCGTCGGGGCTTGGGGACGGGTTGGGGGCAGAGGGGCTTGTAGGCCCAGCCAGCACTTGTTGAAGGTGTGTCTGGGCAGGGGACTTGAGCAGGGCCTCTTAGAAGGTGACAGTGGGGGGTGCAGCAGAGGAGAGCATCCACTGTCAGGCAGGGGTCACTTGGCACCTCCAAGGCCAACCTGGAAGATCAACTTAAGTATGGACTGTGCCCCACAAGTTACCCACTAACCCCTCCAAGCCTCTGTTTCTGCGTGAGTGAAATGGAAACATTAGTATTCATTCCTCAGGACTTTACCCAGATTCAGAAAAATATCACATAAATCACCCATCACAATGCTTGGCACGTTGGGAGCACTCAGCAAATCTTAGATGTATTTCTTACTCTCTGAAAAAAGTGGGCAGAGTTATTTGTTCCCATCCTCTCTGTACACAAATTGGTCATAGACAGATACAAAAATTGTGTGATTGCTGTTTGTTGAATGAATATGCTTGATGGAGTTTCAGCACCTACTCCCCCCCCCCACTTCTCCCAGGATCTGCAGGGAGAGCTCCGGACCTGGCTGGCACAGGCATGCCTGTGCTATCGGAGGACTCGGGTGAGTGTCTCTCCTGGGCTGGGCCTGCCACAGCCCTGAAGACAAGAGCCCAGCAGCCTCCAAGCCCTAGCAAAGAGAGCTTGGGGAGAGAATTTCCCCAGGGCAGGGCTGAAATATTGTTTGAGGGTCCAGGGTCCTCAGGGCGGGGAGTACCCATTGCATTGGCTGTACCTTGTTTTTCTTACGCTCTCTGCAGGTCTGCATGAAACCCTGGCACTGCTCACCTCTCAGCTCAGACCCGACTCCAACCACAAGGAGGAGATGGGCTTCCTAAGGGATGTTTTCAGTGAAAAAAGCCTCAGTTACTTGATGAAGGTGAAGTCCCATTTCATCCCACCTGGGGAGCGTTTCTAGAGGTCTTCCTAGCTGTGTGTGACCCTCAGAGGTCGTCCTAGCCATCTGCCTGCTCCAGGAAGGACTTCACTGGCCCACTAGGCAGGACTTTGTTTTATGCTGCCCAGTCACCCTGTCTGCAGCCCTAGGTGTCCCCACAGCCGTGGGTGGGTGTGTGGTGACATTGGCTGTCTTTGCAGATTCATGAGAAGCTTCGCTATTACGAACAGCAGAGTCCGACTCCAGTTCTGCACAGTGCTGTGGCTCTCGCGGAGGATGTAAGCCCCAGGTTTCCTTATACGTCCCCACTGTGTAGGGCTGCCTCATCTTGCTCGTCACCATTGCTTAGCCTGGGGACATCAGGAATTGGGAGTCTAAGAGAGATGTCTCCTTCCTTCTCTGCCTCCTGTTCCTACCTGGGTCCCCTGACAGACAGGGAGGAACCTGTGAGCCTTGTCCAGGCTGAGAGACACGGTGACATGGTGATATGTGTGACATGAACACACTTACTGTGTGTTCTTGAGAAAGTTCTTGTGAAAGTCAGTTTCCTTGTTGAATCCGTTCGGCAGTTCCCGAACTGCTCTGAGCACTGGTGATTTGAATAGGTCAATAAGCACATTGTACTGTGCTTTGGGAGGCCAGCCTGAAGTCCTGAAGTCAGGGAACCTACCTTGTGTCCTCACTTATGGGCTCAGGCTTCTCATTTTTTAAAGGAATGCTTCTTAATTTCTCATGGACCTAGTCCTCTGTGTGGTGTGGTTGGGGAAAAGCTGGCCCAGCTGATGACTAAGATCAGCTCCTGAGTCAATGACCTAGCCCAGGAGATGGGCTGGCGAGGGATGGGTACACATCGCCTGTGTCCTCCTCCACGCAACGTGGAGTGGAATGTGATTAGAAGCATGTTAGACTGCCCGGCTCCCAGGCTCAACGCTGCCTTTACCACTAGCTCTGTGACCTTAAACAAGCCACTTCACCTCTCTGAGCTCGTTTCCTCATTCATAAAATAGCGTCATGGCGAGGGCACAGACAACAGAGTTGCAGAAGCCCAGGCTCAAATCTTGGCTGTGCTCACTTACAGCTTTGTGACTTTGGGCAAGATGTTTAATCTCTTTGAGCCTCGGGATTCTCATTTGTAAAATGGCAAAATAATAGGACCTGCTACATCTAGTTTGTTGCGAGCGTTGGTGACAAGGTCCACACAGAGCAAATGGCACACAGGAAGGGCTTAATATGTTAGCCCCTCGTAGGATAGCCCCACAGAGCTGCTCAAGCACCCCTGAGCCCTGGCGTGGCTTCCCTGGGCGCATCGTCCTGGGGTGGCTGAGGGACTGATGTGCCTTTGGGTGCTGTGGCTGTTCCTGGGGGTGCCCCTGAGTCTGGGGTCCAGGGAGGAGGGACTCTCAGTAGATTTGGGATCAGGGGCACCCCCAGCTGGCTGTGGCGTTCTGTCTCATTCCCCTGCAGGTGATGGAGGAGCTGCAGGCTGCCTCCGTGCACAGCGACGAGAGGGAGCTGCTCCAGCTGCTGTCCACCCCCCACCTCAGGGTAGTCACGCTGCAGCCCCTGCCCGCCCATGCCTCTGTGTCTCTGGGGATGGGGGCGGAGGGAGCGCTCGTCAGGGAGCTGTCTGAGGGAGGCTACTCAGCCCCAGTGTCTGGGGTGGTTGTCTCTCTGGCACGACGTCCGAGATTTTTCAGCCCGCTGCCCAGCCAAGGCCTGCCGAGCCCTGGGCATTGCGGGCCAGCCCTTTTCTCCTGCTTTCCCGACAGGCTGTGCTCATGGTACATGACACGGTTGCCCAGAAGAATTTCGACCCTGTCCTCCCGCCTCTCCCTGATAATATCGACGAGGATTTTGATGAGGAATCAGTGAAGATTGTCCGCTTGGTGAAGAACAAGGAACCCCTGGTATGTGGTGCCCCCTCTCTTCCCCACCCTTCCCTTGTAACCCACCCCTACCTAGAAAAGTGGGTGACCTCCTGGCGTCTTCAGAATGAGTGATGGCAGCTTTGTCAGGGCTGCTGCTGCCCCCATAGCACCTTTGTGTGTAGGGCACCCCCTTTTTCTGGGTGGATACAGCCCCCCTCAACTGTGGCCAAGCCACATGGTGCAGTAAATAACCCGCACAACTGTAGGGGCAGCCCTGACCACTCTCTGACCCAGAAGTGGACAAATGCAGCCCGAGGGCCAACCCCAGCTCCTGGCTTGTTTCTATAGCTAGCATGTTTTGGGAGCACGGCCGTGCCTGCTCGCTTGCGTACGGCCTGTGGTTGCCTCTTCACTATCGTGGCAGAGTCGTGAAGCTGTGACAGAGACTATGGGGTCTGCAAAGCCTAAAATGTTTACATTGGGCACTTTATATGAACAGTTTGTGGATCCCTGCTCTGAATCCTGGGGAAGCGCGGGGCCCGGGCACTCCTCTGCCCAGCTGACAGACTGTTGTCCATTTGGTCCTGGTTCAGCATTGATTTACTGAGCAAAGGGACAGGGTTGTTTATTAGATGGAGGGAAGTGGTGGAAGTCCGGATAGTGCTTGCTCTAGAGAACACCACAGCTGGCATTCTCTGTTTCCAACTCCTGCAGACAGATGAGGATCTCTTCTCTGCCTCTGTTTCCTCACCTGTCAAATAGGGAGCCAGCCATCGATTTTGCTGATGTAGCATGGGCCCTCCTGTGCAGGCCCCACGCTGGGTGCCTGCAGTTCAGAGCTGAATAAGTGATGGACAGAGGGGCTGGAAGGTTTGTGGGTCTGGGGTGCAAGAAGCCCTGGGATTCTTACCTGATGTCCTCTCTTTTGAGCAATAATGATCTCCTGTACTTCAAATAGGTGACAAGGAGGAAGTTAACAATAGGCGTGCAGAGGTGTTTGCATTTACGACCAATAATAAATGGTTAACATTTGTCGAGCGCTTACTGTGTGCTGAGTGCCTTGCGTGCATTACCTGGCATAATCCTTGCAACAACCCTTCCGGTTAAATGCGATCCCATACCCCAGAGGAAACAGGCATGGAGAGGATAAGGGACTTCCTTGCTTAAGACCACATGCTTTTAGTAAAAGGCAGGGCTGGGTTCACACCCAGGGCTGTCCAACTCCAGAGCTCTCAACGGTCCAGCCAGCGTGGTACAGGCTCATTAGTGCCTTTGTCATCCTAGGCATCATCGTCACTGTGCTTCATGGGCCAAGTCCTTGTCCTGAAGCTCTTGCTGGGGCATAATTGGTTCCCCTCGGCAACAACAGAAGGCCCAGTAACCCTGTGGTTGGTTAGAGGCAGGTTGGATTCGCTGGCACGTGTTATCCTCATTACTGAATGTCTTTGCAGGTGGACGGGACTGTGAAATGACAGAGGCGATAGTGACAGCATGGGGTTTGGCATCATATAAAGCTTTCCACCTTACCAGCTGGGTGACCTTGAGGATGCTTAACATCTCTGAGCCCCAGTCCCTCATCTAAAATGTCTCAGGGTTATTGTGCTTTGTAAACTGTAAAGTGCAGTGCTGTGCTAATAGGAGATGTCGGTTTTATTGTGTCCTCCCCATTGGGAAGGTCCCCACTGGTCTGCCCTCTTGGGTGGCAGAGGGAGGGATGGGGGAGTCTGTGTTGGGCTCAGAGAGTCGGGGCCTGTGGTCTGGGATGGCTTCTCAGGAGCCTGCCTGCTCTGTGTTGGATGCAGGGTGCCACCATCCGGCGGGACGAGCGCTCGGGGGCTGTTGTGGTGGCCAGGATCATGCGAGGGGGCGCAGCAGACCGGAGTGGTGAGTGGTGGCAACACCTGGCCAGGATGGCGGCCATCATCCCAGGGCCTTCCCCCTTTGCTCACAGGCCTCCTTACCCCGTCCTGTTGGGTCACCTGTTTGGGATGTGCTTTGCTTTCTGGGATTGGGGCTGGAATTCTCATCTCCTCCCAAGCCCAGTAGAAATTTTAGTTGAAGGAGTACTTTGGGGCCACCAGAAGAGGGCTCATGCTTTGGCTTAGCTTGAGGTCTATGATAAGCACATAGCAAGGGCTTGCAGGAGATTCCTAACTGGGGGATAAGGATGACCCCCTTGCCCCCAACCCCAGGTACCTTGCAAGCTGCTCTCATGGAGAGGGGGTGTTCATGTCCCACATTTGTTTGGGTGGAAAACAGGGTGAGAATCACTGGTGTGTGGAGGGACTACTAAGCTGCGAAGCAAACCTGGCATAGGGGACGCTGGGGAATTGTCGCAGAGAATCCTAGACCAGTGCTTCTCAAACATTCACGAGCAACTTGCATCGCCTGAGCAGCTTGTTAAAATGCAGGTTCTGGTGCAGCAGGTCTGGGCTGGGCCCGAGATTCTGCACTCCTGACCTGCCCCCGGGCGACACTGCTGCTGCTGCCCAGTGCCCAGGGTGAGCCATAAACAGGACCCTGCCATATGCAGGGACATTTGCCTTCAAAGCAGCGGCTGATAGACGGTGTGTGTAACACTCTCGACATCTTCACTGGGGCCTTTAAGTTTCCTTGTTGAGACTTAGGAAGGCCGTTGTTGGAGTGTGTCTGTAAACCCAGGAAGGTGAAGAGTTGATGATATTTTTGAAAAAGCAGAGGTTACAGTAGGAAGAACACAGGCTTTATACATCACAGTAGCCATGCGTGAATACTGGCTCTATTCTTTCTTAGCAGCATAGCCTTGGGCAAGCTGCTTAATCTTCCCGGGTCTCAGCTGCCAACTTGTAAATTGGAGATTTGACTGGTGATTGTGAGACCGCCATGTCCAGTGGAGTGCCAGGACTCAGTAGGGCTCAGTTCACCCCAGTCCCACCTGCCGGCTTTACACCTGGAGTCTGCCCTGCAATGGGCTCCTTGGGTACCCAGAGAGTGGAGCTCTGGGGACCTCTTCCTGTGCTGATGGTCGTCCTTGTGTCCCCTAGGCCTGGTCCACGTGGGAGATGAGCTCCGAGAAGTGAATGGGATTGCTGTCCTGCACAAACGGCCCGATGAGATCAGCCAGATCCTGGTCCGTGCTGCATGCCTGCGGGAATGTGGGGGGGGGGGGGCTTCAGACATCAAGAGCAGGGTGTTTCCTAGAGCCAGGGCAGGCTCTGGCTCAGCCTGGCTATTGCCGTGATGAGGCGTGAGGCACAGTGGCTTTACCATGTGCCCGGGGTCTGGGGTGGGGCAGGAGGAGGGGGACTTCCCAACCACCTGCTGCTCTCAGACCCACTCTTCACCACAGCCATCCTCCCTGCCTCCTCCCTCCCTGCTCCCTTTCATGAGGACACTTCGGGGTCTTGGGTTCGAATCCTGCCTACATGTCTTTGTAGCTATGCAACCTTGGACAAATCATCAAATCATCTCAGTTTTTAATCTCCTTTCCTTTAAAGTAGGGATGGAGATGGTTTCTCTACCAATGTGTGGTTATCATTAGGATGGAAACATCCGGAACAGGATATTTCTTCGCTACTATAAGAGGATTCTAGGTATTAAATGCTGGGATGAAAACAACCTCCGTAGTCCATTCTGGGGAGTTTAAGTCAACACTGAAACTCCCCAGAAAAGCCCCCACCATAGCTTTGTTCCCTTTATCCTTGGGCATTCTCCTCCGGTATGACATTCCTTGGTAACTTCTGATTGTTTTGGGGTCAGAAACAGGATTCACTCTCAAGAGGGAAGGCCCACTGTTTACAGCCCCGCTGTAAGGGATCCAGACTGTGGGTAGGCCTTTCAGTCTTTTTGCCCAGCTTTTGGGTGCCAACCTCCTTGTGTTCAGAGCCGTGGTTGGGTGTTCTGGGTAGTGACGCAGGGCCAGGAGACGATGTGGTGGGCTGTGCTTTCCTGGCTTGACAGCATTCCTCGTTGTGGGCCCCCAGCATTGGGGTGCAGGGTCTCTGGAATGGAGGGAAGGGAAACTTCTAGAAAGCTGGGAGTGGCCTGATATTGGAGAGCTGTTGGGGAAAATGGAAGCAAAGCGGGAAGTACTCATCAGGGCCCAGCCCTGAACCAGGCAGGAAAGAGAAAGATGAGACTGAAATTGCGTGTTCAGACAACCCAAGGGAAAGCAAGGAAGGGAGCCCTCTGAGGCCCTGGAGATCAGGAGGGGAGGAGAGGAGGGATTCAGTGCATGGAGGATCCTGGGCTTCCCATTTCAAATCTTCTGTCCTTTTGTCCTCTGAAAATGCAGATACTTGGTTTCTGAGTTTTGCTTTAGTTAACTCAGCCAGGGCACCATCCTAGCAAAGGTGGGCCTCAGGGGCGGTTGTAAGTCTGACTTTCATTCTGAACATCAGTGTTTGGACCTGAGAAGTAAGACTTGAACCCACAAAGGGTTGGACCTGGCAGGTGATGAGCCTCTGTTCTCTCTCCTTCCAGGCCCAGTCCCAGGGATCCATCACCCTAAAAATCATCCCTGCCACCCAGGAGGAGGACCGCCTGAAGGAGAGCAAGGTAGGGGAAGTGGGCTCACGGGGCCTCTCTCTGCTCGGGATCCAGTCCAGACTTTTGAAACGTCATTCGGGAACAGATCACAGATCTGGTCCTAGTAACCTGTGCCCAGTAGAGGACTTTAAATCAGTCACAAAGTGATTCATTTGTTTGCACTCTGCCTCTTTCTAAATAGGATTTGACGTAGCTTACTAATAAAAGACAAGGTTATTTGAATTGAAATAGAAAATCAGGGCCATGAAGAGGAGGAGAAAGTACGAAATGTGTCGGATTCTGGACCAATTAAGTAATTGCCATTTGTTTAATTATTCGAGCCTACCTTACTTGGCCACCTCCTCTGTGCCAGGCGCTCTGCCAGATGCTGGAGACAGGGACGATTAGTGGCTTCGAGGGTTCCCGGTGCCAGGGAGCAAGTCTTTCATTGGTATGTGATAAGTGCTTTGGCAAGAATCTGTACGAAGAGTTACGGTCACCTTGGAGGGTGTCACAGAGTGGGGGCGTTAGAACCGAAGCTTGAGGAAGAGGAAGATGAATAGGACTTGGGGGGAAGCTGAGGCTCCCAGGCATCATGGAGAGGAGTGTGTATTGAGCAGTGAGAAGGGGCAGTGTGCTGGGGCTTGGGGAGGGTGGTGGTCGGTTTTGCTGGGGAGGTGGGTTAAGCCTGTGTTCTAAATGGCCTTGAATGCTTTGTTAAGGGTTTGGGCATAATCCCTGCTTAGTTTGAGACCTCTTAGAAGCTGACCCTGAGACAAAGATTTGAATGCCAGTGGTTTGTTTGGGAGGCGACCCCAGGAAAGGCCAGTACAGGCGTGTGGAAGGGAGGACAGCCAATCTGACAAAGGCTGTGTTATCAAGCAAGTTACTACTGTGGGCACGTAGAGCTAATCCTGCTGGGGAACTTGGGGGTCCCTTGTAGAACACGCACCTCCATCATCCTACCCAAGAGACCTGGGAGTTGGAAGATCTATATACCAACTCCTGCCAGGCTGCTCCCAGGATTAATTCCTCACAATTCCTGCTGCCAGATTAGGGTAGAGCAGGCTCCAGTGGCCAGAGAAAGTAAATCCTTAGGCATAGAGATACAGATGCAGGTGTGGAAGTCCTCAGGCAAAGAGATGCAAGTGCTGCCAGTAAGTGCTGGCAGATGCAGGTGCCGGCAGCTGACCTGGAAGTCAGCCCAGGGTGCACTGAAATGGTACAGCCCTGAGGGATGGGGGAGCCCCCAACAAGATAGCCCCATAGGTGGTGAGAGGCTCTTAAAGTTTTTTTTTTTTTTTTTTTTTTTAAGGAAGGGAGTGATGCCACCATACTTGTGTTTTAGAAAGCTCCCTGGGGCAGCCATGTGGAGGAGTGTGGAATGGGTAGAGGCTGGAGGCAGGGAGGCCTGGTAGGAGGCTGTTGTAAAAGCCCAGGTGAGAGAATATTAAGACCTGAACTGGAGGTGGTGGTAGAACGGATAGAGAGGAGGTCATCACTTTGATTTCACAATAAATTTGGATCTGAGCTTCTTGGCAGTCAAGGCAGAAAGGAGAACGTGATGAATTACATAGTGTTCATCAGTGGATAAAAGAAAGCATGCTAAGTTTTCAAGATTGATTCCCACCCCGTCCTCCCAGTACTCAATGCATGAAAGAAGAGACATTACAGGGCCGAGCGCAGTAGCTCACTCCTGTAATTCTAGCACTCTGAGAGGCCGAAGCAGGAGGATCACTTTAGGCCAGGAGTTCAAGACCAGCCTAGGCAATAGGGAGATCTTGTCCCTACAAAAAAATTAAATAAGAAAAAAATTAGCAGGGCACGGTGGTGCATGCCTACAGTCCCAGCTATTCAGAGGATCCCTTGAGCCCAGGAGTTTTGTTTTTTTTGAGACAGAGTCTCATTCTGTTGCCCGGAGTAGAGTGCTGTGCCATCAGCCTAGCTCACAGCAACCTCAAACTCCTGGGCTCAAGCGATCCTTCTGCCTTAGCCTCCCGAATAGCTGGGACTACAGGCATGTGCCACCATGCCTGGCTAATTTTTTCTATATATATTTAGTTGGCTAATTAATTTCTTTCTATTTTTAGTAGAGAAGGGGTCTCGCTCTTGCTCAGGCTGGTTTCAAACTCCTGACCTTGAGCTATCCTCCTGCCTTGGCCTCCCAGAGTGCTAGGATTACAGGCATGAGCCACCGCGCCCAGCCAAGCCCAGGAGTTTGAGGCTGCAGTGAGCTATGATGATATCACTCTAGCCCAAGCAACAGAATAAGATCCTGTCTCAAAAAAAAAAAAAAAAAAAAAAAGAGACATTACAGCATCTGGCAGAGAAAAGATGTCAGTAAATACTTTGATGAATGAGGATTAATAGGACGGTGGACGGTCATGGATGGTGTCAATGACAGTTTTTTACAGCAAGTGAAGAAATAATCTTTATATGGATATTTTTTATTTGTACTCTTTGATTAAATCCCAGGGCATAAGCAATATTGACTCTTACCTGGTGGAAGGTGATTCTTCCCGGGACAAGCTAATGTGGTCCCACATGCAGCTCTGAGGGTTCTGACTTGATGCAACAGAGAACTTGGTTTTCCCAGAGGACACAGTGGGTAGCCTGCCCCTCAGTCCCTCCCTCCTGAACATTGATTCTTGATCCAGACGCTTGGTCTGTGCTGGCTGCTTAAGATTACACCTTCTCCTGAGTGCCTGGGACCCTAGTAACTAATGCCTGTGGCTGGATGGGAGTGTCTGTCCTCACGATATATAGCCAGAAAGTTCTTACTGTTGTCTGACTGAATCTTTTCTGGTTGACACATAAAGGAACAGAGTTTGGATCTGTCTAAAGAAGACCCCTGATTGCTTTATTTTTTCGATTTGCTGCTGAAGTAATTTGGCCCCAATAATCTAGAAATAGAAGTAAATAAATAAAATAAATCCATGCCCCTGAATTATAGAAGAGAACAAGGAAGTGTGAAAAAGTGCCGTGTCGTCACCCCATCTTCTCCAGTGGGGGTGACTCCAGTGGGGAGGGGGGAGTTGGGGCTTGGGCAAGTCCGTGGCAGATGAGGCAGAATCGAGCTGTGAAAACTGTGGGTGTCAATTACCCACCGAAAAGTGATGCTGAGGAACCGGTAACAACAGTAGTTTTGTTGATGTTTGTGTTCTTACCAAAACATCGAGAGTACTTATGTAACAGATGGAGGCTGACTTCCTTCGGAGCAGTTGGCATGTCAAAAATAACACTCGAGTTAGAAATTGTGCTTGCCTTTACTTTTTGTTCGCAGGATTAGTTGTTGCTGTGTGTGTGCTTAAGAGGCTGTTAGGAGGACAGCAGTTCAGGTAAATAGGGAGATATTTAGGTGGGAAAGATGGATTTAGTCTCATCTCTTAGTTTTTTAATTTGTGACGGATTTCCTGATGATAATATCCAATAATGGTTGATCAACAATAAGAACCTAGGTGCAGTGTGTGTCTGATTAACTTTCTAGTCTCAAGGCTGCTTGTTCTTCCTAAGTGTGGTTGGTCACTGTCGTTTGGCCTTCGATGCGGCCCACGTGGAGAGGGACCACCTCACCGGAGCCCTCCCCGTGCAGGTGTTCATGCGGGCTCTCTTCCACTACAACCCCCGGGAGGACCGGGCCATCCCCTGCCAGGAGGCAGGCCTGCCCTTCCAGCGCAGGCAGGTTCTGGAGGTGGTGAGCCAGGACGACCCCACGTGGTGGCAGGCCAAGCGAGTGGGGGACACCAACCTCCGAGCCGGCCTCATCCCGTCCAAGCGGTTCCAGGAGAGGTGAGTGTGGGTTGTGTTGTAAAACGCTGGTTCCAGAATGGCAGAGGCTCAGGTACATGCCAAACCCCCTCGTCTCTGCTGCCACACCAGCTCGGCCCACTGGGTGTTGTTCCCCAAGGCAAGTGCCAATTGAACTTGTGTTTGTTCTTCTTGTGCCCTAAAAAGAGGACCGTTTTAACATTTAAAGAAAGGTGTGGAAATTTATGTTATTAAGTTAACATATATTTTATAATGCATAAAGAAAATTGAGAAATAAATGTAACAATGTAGAAGTAGACGACTAGGAAAAAGTCGTCTCACCAGTATCTAAACACCAAAGTCTCACCAGTATCTAAACAGCATCATTTCTGTCCTTCCTGTGCTGTTTCTGTGAGTGTTGTGTACAGAATTTGGGGTCTTGCTTTTTTTTTTAAACTTAATAATTTGATGTTAGCACTTCCCATATTATTACATGTTCTATGCAGTGTGATTTTAAGGGCTATATAATATTTCATCAGAAGCTAACACCTTTCATTCCTGGGCAGCAAGTATTTATCATGAATTGAGCAGGCCCTGTGCCTGGTGTCTTGCAGATTGTTGTGTGCCCATGGTTTCTGCCCCGGAGGAGCTTATAGTTTAGTTTTCCCACTTTAGTCAGACATTCATTCCTCAAATGAACGGTTTATATAAATGTGATGGGTGTGAGGGAGGAGGATGTGGTGCTCTGCCAGTTCATATTAGAAAGTTATGCCCTCATCTGGGCATGCAAGGAGGGCTTCTCGGAGGAAGGGTCATACCTAAGTGACTTAACTGCTTTACTTTGGCTGCACTTTTAGGTCGTCTCCAATTTTTCACTGTTATAAGGCTGCAATACTTACCTTGCACAGACTGTTCTGGATATTTTAAATGATTTCCTTAGCATAGATTTCCAAGAGGGTAAAGTCAGGGTCCGAGGGTGTGGCAGTCGTGACTGTGTTGCTTCCCTGTGGCTTGTAGCCCTCTCTCCATCTTGTGTGAGGGATGCGGTGAGGACAGAACCTCAGTGGCTTTTGTGGTGTGGTCCCCAGGCCAGGGCTGTCAGCATCACTTGGGAACTTGTTAGAGATGCAAATCCTTGGCCCCCACCCCAGACCTGCTGAATCAGAAACTCCAGGGCAGACTCTGATCTGTGTTCACAGATATTCCAGGTGCTTCTGAGATGCTGAGGTCTTGCTCTGTTTCCTCAGGGGTGCATCAGACACATCTGCACTTTTGACTTCACGGGTCTTGGCTACATCTTACCAGATGGTGTGGGGGAGGGTTCTTTAGTTGCATTTGAATGTAGAAATCCAGACACCTGCAAGAGCCCTGGGGTGCTTCCTCAACTCAGAGATGAGGCCCTGGACCTCTCCACCTCTCCATGGATAGCCGCCATACTGGATAAGGCCCGGAGCTGGCTCTTCATTGCAGGGGAGGGGCGTTCAATTAGGGTCACTTGTCCTCAGCCTCTCCTGGGAGTCATTCTGCTGTCTCCCAGCTTCCTCAGCGATGGGGAGGCTGAGTGAGAGTAGAGAAGGGGCCTCCTTTTCTCAGGAATGAGCCCTAAGAAAGTAACGACCAGC